>VDFB02176452.1:0-67512 GCA_007258455.2 Sequoia sempervirens
GTACTTGCATCATCCTCATGACCTCCTCGTCCAAGATTTATTGCAATGCTTGCCTTAGAGGAACGGTTTCCAACGCACACCTCCGGCACTACTGACTTGCGAGAGTTCAAGACTGTCCTTCTCAACCTCATCCCAAATCACCCTATTCTGAATAGGTTTGCGGAGCTACCAATTTCAAATCCATATTGACTGTCTTGTGCAATTCTATTCTCTATAGCTGAAGAGGTCTTCCAAGGACTTTAGCACCTATCTTTGCAACACTGCAACCCACTTAGTTGACACCTTCACTTCTTCTTAGTGAGTCACATAACTCCCTCTTGATCCCTACCTTAGAGATTGCAAAGAAATCCTCTGGAAGTGAACTCCCCTCTATTGACTGATCTCAGAACCTTAATCCTTTTCCCGGACATGCTCTCAACTCGTGCCTTGAATTCTTAGAATTTAACTCCATCTAAATGCCATTTCCTCCTCTTCGAAGTAGTTCATCGCAATGACAATCTGTAAAGGTTCTTCGTTGTTTAGTGTCTTCATCTTTCTCAATCTTCTTTGCTAATGAAAATTCTCCATCCAAGGCTGACCCAACCTTGTGCCCTCGAGAGATGTCTCTAGTGAAGAATCATGAGTTATGTGCCACCAACTCAGTCCCATGGCTGCAAGCTATGTCTCCATGTTTGTTCATTTCTCCAACCAGCATGACTTCCTCATAGGATGCCTCAAGCTCTTCCTCCCTTTGAATTCCTTATGCAATCTCTCATCATCCTTTTGCTCCTTGATCCATCCTTTTGTATTCTTCACAAAGTCCTTTAGTTGTTCTTCATATTGTGGTAAGAGATGAAAATAGTAGACATTTTTCCCAAGCAAGAACTCTTAATTCACAATCACCGAACTCCAATACTTGCAGGGTTATTCACGGCTTATTCAAGGAATATGCAGCTTTATCAAGTAGCCCGATTAATTGATCTCAACAGATACACGTCCCCAAAGCATCTTTGTATTCAACAATAATGTTTATAACATCTCTTATTGAAATTTCTTATTGGATGAGCAATAACCTATAATGGAGTTTTCAACGCTAAACTCTCCTTCAATTCAAGCTCTTCATATTTGGTTGTAGATCTGCTCTAGAAATCCAATTAATATTCAATGAATGGATGCTTAGACAAATCTGATCATATCTTCCCTAAACCTGCTCTGATACCATGTTAGTTTTTAGATAAAAAATGTAAACAAGCAAAAAATGCAACACATAGATCAATGAACATAACAATTTACCCTGAGAAAACCCTCCTACTCGAGGGAGAAAAACCCAGCAAAATGATCTCTTATATATTAGAAGAATAAGTGTAGAAACTGCATACAAATTAGGCCCTACACAAGGCTGAGCCTAATACAATGAATGGAGACACTTCTCCTGAAGCGAAATACAAAAGATGACACTTCTTAGAATTGAGTTTGTTGCTAGGAGGTGAATTGTTGCTGCTGCTAAAGATGTGAATTGGAGAGTGAATTGATGATAAAATGAGAGGACTCCATCCTCTATAAATACCAAACTAGTCGGCCTTCTCTCTAGGGCAGACCTAGAACAAATATATTTTATTTATAAAAGATGAAGGCCAACCTACCTTGAGCAAGATATAATTAGGAGAAAATATCTCTCGCCGCTACAACACTAACAAACCCTGGCTAGTGGTGGTGACATGGTGTCAAGTTGGCAATAGGGACCACTTGGAGCTTCGTATCAAAGGGACCATGGGTGAACTCTCTTCGACAAGCCAATGGTGGTGGGGAGCACATGGGACAAGCCGATAAGCTTCATCAAAGGGACTTGCTTCTATCAAAGGGAGACATTGTGCAGTCTCTTCGATATGGCGATGCTTTGACCCACCATCTCATGAAGAATGTTGTGGTGGGACCCAACCGGTGTCAAGCTCGAAAGCAATGATTATTTGCTGACTCTTGAAGGTTTTTTGGTGATTGCTTGGCAAGCTGAATCAGACATCAAAGTGACTTGCTAATTTCAAAGAGAGATGAAAGGAGTCTCTTTGATGGCCTGACACGGTTAATGACAGTTATTTGCAAAAGTTGAATCGACAATTGGGAACAATAACAATTGGTTTCTTGGAATTGGAGCGACCATGGTTGGATGTCGAATATACATTGTAACACTCTGCAATGAGTGGGGGTTCAATCACTTTGGTGATGTTCTACATTGTATGCTATGTGAGCATTATAACAGTGTGAGAGAATAATTGTAATTAGAATTTTTGTATGAGGTTGATCAAGGAAATATATGTTGTTGTGAATTAACACTTGGAAGTGAAGTTTTGTAACTTTGTATGTAATCTATTTACTAATACAAAGTGGCTTTACTTGGTGTGTGTTTTTTTCTCCCATAAGGGTTTTCCCACGTAAATTTGGTGTCTAGTTCTATGTGTGTTTTCTAATTGGTTTACCATGTTGTGTTACTGTGCATCTTAATAATTTGTAACTTGAATTAAATAATTTTCTGCACTTCTTTCCTAAGGATTTTGTATTTGGAAGGGATTTCTGCACTGAGCTTTCCTTACATGGGGTGCTTATTTTGCATAAGGACTGCTCCAATTCCTTCTCTGGATGCATCGCATTGTAGTTGGAAGGGTAGTGTGAAATCAAGGATGGCTAAAACAGGGCATGGGCTCATTGCTTCTTTAAATCTTTCAAAGGCTTGTTGAGATGTTTCACTCCATACAAAGGCTCCCTTTTTGGTCAAGTATGTGAGTGGGGTGAAAATTTTGGAGAATCCTTTCACAAAGCATCTATAGTAACTGCATTGTCCCACGAAGCCCCTTAATTGTGTTAGGGTTTTTGGTTTTGGCCATTCCTTAATTGTTGTAATCTTTTCTTCATCTTCACTTACCCCTTTTGCATTGATTTTGTGACCTAGGTAAAGGATCTCTTCTAGGAAAAACTCACATTTTGAGGCTTTAGCATACAAAGATTCATGTTCCAAAATTTTTAGGACTTCCTCAATGTGTTTGAGATGTTCCTCCTAGGTCTTGTTGTAGATAAGGATGTCATCAAAGAATATGAGTAGGAACTTTCTTAGTTGTTTTCGGAATTATGATTCATACATGATTGAAAGTTTGTTGGGGCATTTGTGAGTCCAAAGGGTAGGACTAAGAATTCAAAGTGCCCATAATGGCATCGAAAGGAAATTTTAGGGATGTCCTCTTTCCTCATCCTTATTTGATGATATCATGATCAAAAATCAATTTTGGAGAAGTATTTGGCTCCATGGAGTTCGTCAATTAGTTCATCAATTCTTGGTATAGGGTAGCAATTTTTTTTTTTTCTTGTTTAAGGCCCTATAGTCTATACACATTCTCATGGTACCATCTTTTTTCTTGACTAGTACTACGGATGATGCAAACAAGCTAGAGCTATGTTGAATATGACCCATTTCTAGTAGTTCCTTAATGGTTTTTTCAATCTCTTCCTTGAATTTGTGGGGGTGTCGGTATGGTGTGGTAATTACCGGTTTTGCTCCCTCTTCCAATTTTATTGTGTTCAAATCCTCTTTTCAGGGGTAGTCATGGTGGAATATCATCAAACACTTTCTTATGTTCGCTCAAGATTGGTTGAATGCCAATGTGAATTGTTTTTCCATGTGAGGATGTTTTGTCAAGGATCATACATTTTGTGGCCCATTCCCCTTGCCCATGCCTAAAAAATCCTTTCCATTCTTTTGCAAGAAGCTACTTTTTGGGATTCATCAGGTAACCCTTTCAAGGTGACTTCTTGTCCCTCATGTTGAAAGTGAATTGTTAAGTTTGGAAGGTCAAACATGAAGCATCTAAGGGAGTATATCCAAGGAGTGCCTAATATTATATCAACATCTAATGGTACCATATAGAAATCTTCTTTAATGGGGTGTTTCCCTAAGTTCATTTCTAGCTAGGGTACTATTTTAGCACATTGAACCCTAGCTCCTGTAGCCATGGTGACTGCAAATCCCTTAAAGTTCTTGGTTCCCAACTTCATTTTTGCAACTAGTCTCTCATCAATAAAATTGTGGGATGCCCCACTATCCACCAGAGTGATAACCCTTTTCCCTTTGAGTGTGCTTTTAATTTGGAATGGGTGATGGTTGGAGGTTTGAGAGATGGTGGCCAAAGTCGTGTGTTCTTCATCTACATACCTTTCTTTCTTGCCAAGGTTCTCTTCATCTTCAATCGTTGCCTCCATTTTATGGGTGTGACCCCCCTTTTCACACATATGTATGTGTTCCCATGGTCCTTTGCACTTGAAGCACAAACTTCCCTTTTTAAGGTTATCTCATTGTCAAAATTCATGGCCACGATCCCATTTCTCATTATAATGAAAGTATGTTCTACCTCGAGATTCCTTTTTATACCTTTCATCTCTATGAGAGTACTTGGAGGGTGTATTAAAGTTCTTGGGCTTGTCCCTGGATGGGTTATTCTCAAATTTCATTGTCTTTTGAATGGCCTCTTCTAGGTTGGTTGGTTCTATGAAACTTACTATACTCTTGATTGATTCTTTCAATCCCTCCACAAATAAGTAGGTAAGTCTTTCTTGAGAGATCTTAGGTATCATGACAGCCAATCTTTGGAATTTTGTGGCATAGTATTCTACAGTCTTGTCTTGTCTTAGTAGTGTTAGCTCTCTAAAGTACCATTCAGGATGTTTCTGGTCAAACCTTTTGATAATTTTTTGAGTGAATTCATCATAAGAGATTGTGTTGGTGGCCTTGGGTAATAAGGCCATGGTGCCACCACTCATGAGCCATTCTTGTTGAATGGAGTACAACAAACTCAATGGGATTTTCCTCTGTCATAGGGCTTAGTGATAGATAAGTGTCCAATTTTTGGACCCATGAGCGTGTCATAATTTTTTTAGCTCCATCAAAACTAGGGAGGTTTATCTTGCTCACCCTTTCCTTAAGGTCTTTGTCATGTTGCCTTTTCCTTTCCTTCCTAGGGGTGGCTCTCATTTTGGCATCACAACAGTCTTTAAAAGGGACATTCCTCCTAAGTTCAGGGTCCATTATATTGACATATAGCTTCTTATGTTGTCATTGATGGCAACTGAATTCATTCTCATGATCCACAGTTCAGTATCTAGTCACACCGTCAGATAAAGTGATACAGTGTGTATTACCGACAGAATACGTGAGGAACAGGGTATTCGGTCAGATGACTTCACTGGATTGTCTTTTTGTGTTGTGGATCTCTAGAATTTCTTGTTAAGTGTGTGAATTATCTTATTATTGAGTTTTGTGGTATTTCATTTGTTGTAGTACGAGGTTGGAGGTTTGGTAGGACATTTTTCTATCTATTTTTTTGTTATAGCCAGCTCAGGGAATGTGGCACGTCGTGGATGTGTTAAGTGGAATTATTCAAAAAAAATTCATGTTCAAATATTTAATTATTGGTCCTATCTATGGAATAGTTGACTTGTTTGGATACGCATCAAATTTATTCATGATTTGGGCCGACAAGTTAAAAATATTCTTAAGTTTTATTGAGTCGACTTGTAGCGATTATATCCCCAGTCGTGGATATATTTAGTTGATCGATTACATCATTTTGTAAGAGGAAGAAGAAGTATTAGTGTATGTTGCGAACATCCAAAGATTATTTGAACAATATCATGCACAGTTTCACTTGCACATAAGGATTTTGTGTGTGAACTTGAGCAGAGCAGAGAAAAAGTTCAATATCAGTCATAAGGATAGAAGTTCATCACTAGAGCTTAAACGGAACTATAATCCAGCATTAGTAGATGTTATCTGTTCAGTTCATTTTGTTTTAGATCTAATCCAAATCATTGTAAGGGTAGTGAGCCCATCCTTTTGAGCAATGAGCTCTAGGAAGTGTGCCTGAATGCAAGTGCATTCCCATTTTTTAATACTTCTTTTGGGTATACTCAGAACTTATTGTGGATTGGCCATCCACCGTGGTTTTTCCCCTAACAGGGTTTCCACATAAAAATCCTTTTGTTATGGTTGTGTGGTTTCTTTCTTTTAGTTTTTGCATATTGATTTTGATTAAATTTTCTAAGTGGATTAAAGGTCAAAATAATAAAGTTATTTTTTGCAGTACACTGATTCACCCCCCCTTCTTAGTGTAGCTTGTTTCCAACAATTGGTATCAAAGCTAGTTCCTCGAAGGAAGTCTAACAGCTTGGGGAGATCTTGGAAAGTGTTCTCAATGGATACAAGAAGTCTCCAACAACAACTCATGGTGGCCTTGGATGATCTTGACCAGTCAAAGTCTGAGATTCGGTAACTGCAAGAAAATCTTGCAAATGTAGAAAAATTCATCCAATCCTTAAAAGACAAGATCAATGAATCAAGGGAGAAAAGAAAGGAGCTATGTGGTCAGCTGAAACAGAAGAGCAAAACCATGGATGATGATCAACTTAGTTAGGCTTTGAAAGAGAAAATAGAAGAATGTGAAATTTTTTCCCAAGAGAATGTTGCCTTGAAGCGTGAGATGGAATTTGTCATGATGAGAATGACCAAGGAACTTGAGGAAAGAAAGAAGAATGAAGAAAAGCTTGCACAATATTTGAAATAAAATTTAGAACAATGTACCTAACTAGAGAATGAATTGGAGCAATCCAAGAACAATGAAGAGGAGCTTGAAAAACAACTTGATGATCTCAGAGATGAACTTGCTACCGCAAATGAGTTCAAGGAGAAATTCAAAGCAAGCTTAGCCAAACTTGATGAATTAATCAAGGGACAAAGAACTGATGGTGACAGATGAGGTCTTGGATATGAAGAAGGAGAAAGCTCTGGATTTGGACAAAGGAGCTCTGAACAGAGGACTTTAGGACAAGGAAATTTTAGACAAGGAAACTAGATGAAAGGACCCAGAAGGAATCCGATAAGGCAACCTAATGCTCAAAGATTTAATGGCTATTGTTATACCTACAAAAAATTCAGTCATATGGCTTCTTAGTGTAGGAGTAAGGTGAATGCAAGTGGACCATCATTCTCAGGTCAGTGTTTTAATTGCCATAAGTATGGACATAAGTCAAGTGAATGCAGAATTGTGTTGAACAATTTTTATAGAAATGTTAGATGTTATGCATGCAATAGATTTGGACATATTGCTAACCAATGTAGATCAAGACAAAATTAGTGGAACAATTGGCCTAGATAGAGAAGTGTTGTGTGCTACAGCGACAACAAATTTGGTCACACCTCTAGATTTTATTGTAACAAAAGAGGTCCAGAAAAACAGAACATGCAACCAGATGCTAAAGGAAAAGGGAAAGTCACAACTAAAGAGATCAAGAAGCAAATGAAGAAGAAATGGGTGAAGAAGAATCCCTCTATAGAAGGAAATGGATCCACACCAGAAGCCACTTCTGGTAACACTTCAGGAAATTGATCTTAGGCCTCTACCATAGGGGGAGCTATCAAGAAAAACTCCTAAACCCCCTACAAGTGATTGGTACTGGAATTCAGATGAGTCCAGTAGGAAATTGATATTCTTCAACATTGTGAAAAGAATCTATGACATTAGTGAAGAATAATGGAGATCCTCATAAGAATAATCAGTCTTTGAACATAAAACATAGTAAACCGGTTGAGTAAGGGCAAAGGCATTTATTGCAAAAGTAAAAAGTTAGGTTTGAGGACAATAAAAGAATGGCTTCCACCCTCATTTATCATTCTACATTCGGAAGAAATAATTTTGGAGTGCTCTGAGGTGATCTTTGCCAAATTGAGAAGAGATTCAAGCATAGAGAAGACTCTGTGATCAAATTCTATTTTTGTCTCCGAAAGGTATTTATTGCAAAACCTATAAATTTGTGTACTCACAATTATGTCTACTCCTCTGTTAGTCGAAGTTAAGGATAGGCCACGTCCAAAATTCAAATGGCATCCATATAAGTCTGTAGATACAGAACCATTAGGTGCATTTTCATCGATGTTGTATGGTGTTCTGCACATTGAAGATATTAGGGCATATGTGCACGCGAATATTAAAGATTTGGGTAGTTCACAGTTATTGGAATTGTATTCACAATACATAGTTCAAAACCCTAGTTGACAAGAAATTTGTGCAATTCGCAAGATTTCCCATATTCGAAGAAGTTGAGTGGGTTCGATATATTCTAAGCCATGTTCATGATGAATTCATGTGGTTAGATGTGCCTTTCAAAATATCCAAAGAAGCTATTTGTGCAGTTATAGGCTTAAATTCCACCGGCAGACTTCCAATTTTGAAGTCGGTAAAGAATTATGAGGTTACCAAAGAAACTGGCTCTCATTGGGACAAAAGAGCAATGACTATAGATCATATTGCCGAGGTTGATGTAAATTTTGCATCTATGGTTATAGGTTACAAGATTTACCATTTGATCGAGGAGAATTTTGTATTCGGCACAACCATCTATACAACATATGAAATGATCAAACAGAATGCATATTTTGATCTATGTGAGCTACTCAGAGGTCAACTGTTGGGAAATCTGAGAAAAATCAAGGACGAGAAGAATGTATTCAAATTTGGAAACCTTTTAATCTGTCTATACTTCTACTTCACTAGTGAAATTCCAGGAGTTGGTAAAGTTCAATGGCGTAATGATATGTCGGTAGTTGTTCAAATTTGGGATATACTATGCATACTTGGTGGTAGACAAACCCGCAACACAATCCTGTGGGATCATTTCAAAAATTTACAAAGCTTAATGCATGCCAGAGAGAAAATTCCTACCGCAATAGTGGAACAGTATAAAGACACTATATGCTTCATGATAGACATTGACCAGTGTCATATGGAAGTTGTTGATCCTAGAACTGTTTGAATCATGTCTATGGGGTATGAAGTAGATGGAAACATTTTGAGGATGTATGTTGAACATCTGCTAAATTCACCACTGGATCCTAATGAATAAAGGTTTGGTTCCTATGCAGAGAAAATCCTACAAGTTCATTCTGATTTGTGAAAGCCCATGTCAATCAGATAGGTAAGGAAGGAGAGAAATTTTTACAGAGAAAATGGGTCTTCCAGTTGAAAAACTAAAAGAAATAAGAAGGAAAAGAGATGAAGTTGAAGCAGCTAAAAAGAAGGAAAAGGCAACATCTGTTGGTTCGGGAACATCTTCTGTTAACACCAGATCTACTAGGAGTTCCCCTGCAACATAGTCTAATCAAGCTGAAACCTTTGGAAGAAGGAAGAAGAATAAAAGCTCAAGAACTTACAGAGCTGTATCGACAGATGAAGAAGAAGAAACTGACTCTGAAGTAGTAAGAGAGTTAAAATCTTATGGGACTCATGTTGTTAAACTTAACAAGAGAAAACCTTTCGACAAAGGTAAAGAAGCAAAAGAAGCAAAGAAAAGGACCAAAGTTGACAAACCCAACATGTCAATTGAGGAAGTTGAAGATGCAATAGTAAATGATGGAAATCTCATACCACTTTGTGACCTATATGATACTTTTGATGATTTCGGTAAGAAGATTCTTAAAGAAGCTACTATTAAACAATTGAATGTTTTCAATAAAACTCTTGTTGAAATCATGTTTGGCTTTCCTACAAACCTATATAATGCATTGGAATCTAGGAGAGAGAGTGCCAGAATAGAGGAAGAAATCTGAGGAAAATAGTTCTTATTGACTTATGCCCAGAAATGGGAATTGAAGAAATGGATTTATTTCTTATAAAGGTCAAAAATAAATTCAGAAGCAATTCTAGAGTAAATAAACTCATGATTGGTGACACTGATGTAGTTATCAGTGAAACTAAGGTAATTTTAGAAGAATTTTTGTCGAGGGAAAAGTTAAATATTGAGGAGATCAATTCTGAACATGCTCAAGGAAATGAGGAAGTAAATGTGAAGGTAAATGTGACAGAAGAAGGGAATGTGAATGAGGAGAACATGAATGTGTCTGATCCTCTAGAGTTTGAGGATAATCTGACCTCTACAAATGTAGAAAACTCAGAGATACATGTTGTATCTAAGGTCCAAACTGAGGCAGTTGATGAAGCAAAAGAGGTACATACTAAAGAAACTGAAATGCCTAAAGTCAATCCTAAAGCAGAATCCCAAGTTGAAAAGAGAAAGGAGCAAGGAATCAGGATAGAGGAAGTGAAGGAATCTTTATTGGAGCAGCAAGATGAGCTAGATCCTAAGTTGGATGAAAACACAATTAATCTTTCCACTCTATCTCCAATCTAGATGATGAAGGTCGCCAAAATTTCCCAAGCCAAAGCTAGTGAAAAGATATTGAAATTTCACATTGAGGACAGTGAACTCTTAAAGCTTGCATCTGGAGTCCTACATAAAATATTGCCTACTTATATTGTGGACCTATCAGGTTCCTCCTCTGGTGAGTTGAAAAAGTTAATAAGCTCTGTAGATTCTCATTTTGAATCTTTTGAGAAATCGGCTCTAGATAAAGTAAAGGAGTTCAAAGAGAAAAGGATTAATAGCTTAAAGGAATTAATTGCAAAAGATAAAAATCTGTTAGGCTCCTGCATAAAGAATATTCAAAGCACTATATCTAAAGGAGGAAAAGTGTACAAGTCCTGCTTAGTCTTGTCAAAATTTACTGAAGCAAATGAGAAGCAGGAGAAAGATATTGAGCAGCAGTTGATTACTATTTCCAACTCATTTGACCTATTGGCCGATAGTATTTGTCATCAAGAAAGTCAGGTAATATCTTTTCTCAATCAAATAAAGAATCTAAAGGTTGAAAATGAAAGGATTATTGGCAGAGTAAGTGAACTTAGGGGGATAATAAGTCCAAAGATTGAGATGATGGCGAATGCTCTGAAAGAAGTTGAAAGTGTTATGACCGCTCCTGATCCAGTGAATCTCGAAGCTGCAGAAACCTTGGCATATCTTCTTTGTGGTCACATTACTATTTTGGAGAGTCTGAAAAGTGTGTGGGACTCAAACTTGAGTGGACTGAAGAATGTCTTTGTAGACGTCTTCAATTTTTTTGTAAGTCTTCAGATATGGTTGTATATTTTTGCAAATTTTGGGTGCCCCAATTTTGTCATTGATGTCAAAGGGGGAGAGAGTGAGGTGAAAAATGCTTTGATATTCTTAGGGGGAGCAGTATTTTGCATTTTGTCACTGTACTTATCAATCTCGACACTTAGTCATTTTTCACTAAGTGTTGCCATCAATGCCAAAGGGGGAGATTGTTGACATATGGCTTCTTATGTTTTCATTGATGGAAACTAAAGTCATTCCCATGATCCACAGTTCAGTATCCAGTCACACTGGCAGATAAAGTGATACAGTGTGTATTATCGACAGAATACGTGAGGAACAGGGTATCCGGTCAGACTGCTTCACCAGATCATCTTTTTGTGTTGTGGATCTCTAGAATTGCTTGTTAAGCATGTGGATTATCTTATTATCGAGTTGTGTGGTATTGTATTTGTTGCAATATGAGGTTGGAGGTCCAGTAGGATATTTTTCTATCTATTTTTTTGTTATAGCTGACTCAAGGAATGTGGCACGTTGTGGATGTGTTAAGTGGAATTATTCAAGATGGTTTCATGTTCAAATATTTAATTATTGGTCCTAGCTATGGAATAGATGGCTTGTTTGGATACACATCAAATTTATTCATGATTTGGGCTGACAAGTTAAAAATATTCTGAAGTTTTATTGAGCCAACTTGTAGCGATTATATCCCCAATCGTGGATATATTTAGTTGATCGATTACATCATTTTGTAAGAGGAAGAAGTATTAGTGTATGTTGCGAACATCCAAAGAATATTTGAGCGATATCATGTGTAGTGTCACTTGTGCATAAGGATTTTGTGTGCGAACTTGAGCAGAGCAGAGTAGAAGTTCAATATCAGTCATAAGGACAAAAGTTCATCACCAGAGCTTAAACGGAACTATAATCTAGCATTAGTAGATGCTATCTGTTCAGTTCATTTTCTTTTGGATTTAATCCAAATCATTGTAAGGGTAGTGATCCCATCCTTTTGAGCAGTGAGCTTTAGGCAGTGTGCCTGAATGCAAGTGCATTCCCAATTTGTAATACTTCTTTTGGGTATACTCAAAACTTATTGTGGATTGGCCATCCACCGTGGTTTTTCCCCTAATAGGGTTTCCACATAAAAATCCTTGTGTTATGGTTGTGTGGTTTCTTGCTTTTAGTTTCTGCATATTGATTTTGATTAAATGTTCTAAGTGGATTAAAGGTCAGAATAATAAAGTTAATTTTTGCAGTACACTCATTCACCCCCCCTCTCAGCGTAGCTTGTTTCCAACACATTCTATTGTATGATTCCACGATTTCATGCACATTATATGTGGGTGGTTCATTTACTTCTTCTAGGTGTTCCTCACTAGGTAGGAAGGGAGGTCTTGTTGGCCTAGTGTTGGGTGCCTTTGGGGAGATGGGGTTATTGTTTTCAGAGTGATTAGAGTTAGTTTCCCTCCCATTTTTTTCACTCATATTTTAAATATCTTGGAGGAGCAGTTGGTTGGTTCTTTCATTCCTCTTGTTTTGGTCCATGAGGGCTTGAGTGGTCTATTCCATGAAGGTTTTCATTTCATTTCTCAATTGTTCACTCATGGTGTTGCTTGTTGTAAGCTTCCTTCTTTCCCTTTCTAAAGCTCTTTGAGCCCTTTGGTTATTTTGCATCAACTACCTTTCACAGGATGGTAGGAAAGATGCTCTTATACCACTTGTGATGTCCCCTACCTTGATCTTCCCTAGAAATTTCCTAGTGATCACAAATTGCAACAAATTAGGGTTAGGGTTTCACCTTATTAAATAAATATCTTTTTAATGAAGTAATATTTGATTGGGATCCCACATTCACCAAATGAACCCTATATGCAGATATATATATGTGTGTGTGTGTGTGTGTGTGTGTTTTCATTGTCAGGATTAGACAATTGCATTTCATCCATAGATTATTAACAAAGAAAACATATTAGAATTGTGGGAGAAGGGATATGATGAGTCCGCTCAGAGCCATATGTCAAGCCTAAGAGGGTGTATACCATAACCCTCCCCCTTGGCGACTTGTATCTACTTCTCCCATCAAGCCTCAACTCCCAGAAAACACTTGCCAGCTCATGGAATTGAGCGGGGGTCATAAATGGTTTACTCGACTCTCTAGGTAAGTGCCCTCTAGTCCTAGGAGCCATTATGGACACTCTAGGATGATAACTTACTAGCCTGACTTACCTACTCCACCCCAAGCCTTTCCCATAAGTGGATTGCAACTAGTTCAATATATTCTAACTCTAGAATAGGAAATAATACATTAATTATGTTTATTAATATTATCTTATAAATCATATACACATATATATAAATAGTAGTTGGCAGAGAATACACCTGAATAATTGCTTAGAACTTATTTACTTCTGACTATGTATATATATTTCTGGTATAATTTTGGTTATGGATATATTCCTGATATAATGATCTGTTGTGTGAGAACTATTGTGCTCTCCTCATATGACTTCCCAACAATTGATTATGATTATTTTGCCTTGAATGATACTCCCTTTATATCATGGTGGAACTAAGAGACACATCCTTTCAAGCTACATGTTTGCTAAGGGACACGACTCTTTGTTGTAGTTTGGAGTAATTAACTTCATTAATAATATCCCTTATGGTATTGTTGTTCTTCCTTTACTATTTGTCTTCCCTCAATTATTCTTCTTTATGTGAAAGGAGGTGTCTTTTGGATGATTAATATTGTTTAACCAATTAATTTGTATTCTTTCATAATATATTGTCTAACCAATAAATTCGTCTTCTTTCATAATTGTGTCCTTCCATTTGTAGCCTTTCACAATGTGATTGCCTGATTATTAATTAAATTATCTTCAGTTCTCATATATATACTTGTGGGGTCATTATAGTATATTTGTGGGGGCATTGCAAGACCATTCTAGTCGAGGTTCTTACTTTGATTGGAACTAACTATCGAACAATTTATCCTTAGGAAATTTTCAACTTTACTTGTGTCAAGGTTTCCAACCCTCTTAGGAACTCAAAATTGAATATTTTATTGGAGGTTCCTACCTCCTTAGGAACTTCTTGAAGTGCTTGTTCAACTTGGTCTTTATCAAGGGTTATGATCCCACTGTGAACCCTTATTTATTTGAAATTGTTTGTCTTGCACCATTTCATTATATCAGGAATCCCTACCCCGCTGGGAACTACCCCTCAAGTCGGAGGTTCTGACCTCTTTAGAAACCATCCAATGGGTTTCCTTGTCAATATTTCCTTTTTCACTAAGAACTACTCAAAATTATTTTTTCCAACTTTGTTTCCTTATGTCAGAGCTCTTGCTAGGAACTAGAACCTTGTCAAAGGTCCCTACTCTACCAAGAACCATCCAAACTTTCTTTAAGAACTCCACATTTAAATACTTGTCACAACTTGTAATAGGAATTGGAAAGGTCAAGGATTTCAATCCCATCAGAAACTAGAAGAAAACTAAGTGTTGGAATACGTCATCAAAGCTTTGAGTGGAAATAGGAACCATTGGGGGTTCCTAGAACTGGTTGTTCCTGTGACCCAAAACACTTTGTCAACACTTTTAGAAGGAACTAGAACTTTTCAATAGGTCCTAAGGTTCCTGAAACTAGTTGTTCCTTCAATTATTACTTATATGGGACAAACCTCCAATTTTCCATAATTTAGCCAATTTTACCGACATTTTCCCAAAATTAAATTCGGAGATACCCATTTGGGTCTTCTACAAGGTAAAGTCCTCACTTGGTTGAATGGACCTTAAAATTCCTCTTGTAGAAAACTTAAAAAACCCAATTGAAACACAAACCAAAAACTAAATTGAAACTAAAATAAAACTTTAAATATTTTTGGTTGATGTTGGATTTCCTATGGACCCAAATGCTCCTACATGACTTTGTTTAACCCTCAAAATCAAGAGGTGAACTAGCATTTTTATCAATAATTTGATAGGCATGGAGGAGATTGGATTAGGGGTCCCACAAAGGGGGGTTTGACCTAATTTGGGACTTAGATTGAACCCACCATACTTAGATCAAACCCCTTATTTGTTTTTCAATAATGGCTTGATTTCAAGCAAAAACATGTTAACCCACTAGTGAGACACAACATTGTGCTTTAGTCTAAGGATGAGAAATAACTTTCCCTTGCTTCAATTATGGGAGAGGACAAGAATTGTTAGTTGATTTTTGTTTTTTTAGGAACCTTAAGAGACAATAAAAATGACTTTGTTTGCCCCTTATCTTATTTTTTAGCTTTTTCTTGTTTCCTTTGTTATATCTATGTGTTTTGGTATTATTGATGAACCATAACTCTATATACAGGAGATTTTATGTGATGTTCCTTACCTGTGTTGTCAAAGAGAACATGTGTGAAAAATTCAAAATAATTAATTATGAAATGACTTCATTTGGAAATGGAAACATATTCATCTCTTTTGACTTTCACAATTCTATCTTCATTCAAGAATAATTTAAGCATTGATGGACCATAGAAGGCACTTCCTTTAGCTACTCTAACTAAGGTATTTCAAGTGACAAAATATATTAAATGAAGGAACGATATAAAACAATACTTCCACTTCCTTAAGCCTTGCTTAAAGAGGCAATATACAAACTTCCCAGAAGAACATTGTCGATCATGTTTAGTGCAACATCTAAATGTGCAAAGCTATCTTGTGTTAAATTACAATCATATAAAATTTCTATGTGCATATATTATTGATTAACAAGATGAATTAGGATAATGTCACATTATTATATATGGAGGAGACCTCAAACATAAAGTGGTTCATAAGAGTCGTTTTGAGGAGGAATCTCCTAGTCATAAAATGAAATAATAGGAAGTACATGAAGAGAGGAAATATTAGTGTGAGGGATGCCCAAAAATATATGCATGAGTGTAGGAGTATGAACCAACATGATCTATCTCCATAAGATCTCTAGTCACATGTGTAGGAGCCATAAAATTAGAAAGATGCTTGGGCACTTGTTTAAAATCAATATTGGTATATTGAGAATGTGAAGAAAATGGACATGGATAAATTTATAAATTTTGATTAGGTGGGGAAATCAACTATTTACCCCATCATTAACACCATCAACAAATATAAAAATATTACTAATGAGGTATTGGAAATATGTTAGAGATCCATTCAAATAGATGTGTTATTAATATTGAACCTATGATACTAGAAAAAGAAATGTTCATTGTAGCCTTTAGGTAATCCTCTAGATGGAATAAAACTATTAAATAGCATACTCTCTAAGAGTGTGAGGGAATAATTTATCCAATATCTTGTCATCATAAGCATAATCTAAACATGACCAATTGAAGGCTTGTGAATGATTATTGGGTTCACCTTTATCATGATATAGTTTAGAGTGAGGTGCCACAAAACTCACTAGTAATGGATAAGTCACAACCTCAAATGCAAGAGGTGTTTAATGTGTTGGAGTGTATGTAATAGCATCATGATTATTAAACATGAAATCAAAACTTGTTTTCCACTCTATTTGGCTTCAACAATAGTGCATCAAGGGTGGAGATGAGGATAGTGGGGGTAGGAGGCACATGAGTAAGAGTAGGAGTATAAAGTGGATGGGAAATAATAGGTGTAAAAATGTAGCATTGTGAGGGTGGGATGAAAAGACTATAAAAAAGAGGTAGTGATGACACTAGTAAGCTAAGAAGAAGAAATGGCATTGGTGGATGAAGTGTTGGAACTAGTAGGAGAGGTAATACTAATATTAGAACTAGAAACATAAGTAACAAGCATGCTAGAAGTGGTAACATGGGAAGTAGGCACAATTAGGGGGTCTTATTACCAAAGGTTGTATCACATAATATATTATGGAGAGATGTCACTTTATTGTAAAGAAGTGGCATTAGCAAAATATGAAAAAAGTAATTGCCAAGTAACAAAGAGATCTTGCATGATTAAAATTAGATTGAAATTAGAATTTCCTAATCAATAGATTGAGAAGCCATTTGAGGGTTTTAGCAAAACCCTCTTGTCAAATATAAACAATGGTTTTAGCTAGCTCTTGGCATTAACAACCGCTAGAAATATAATCAATGATAAAACAAGGGTACCTATGAATGTGGATTTTAAAAGTATAAAATAAAAAAAATCCATATAAGAAATCAACTCTTAAGGGGGTTGTACCAAATGAAGGGGTTCACCAAAATACGAGGGATGATAGGGATAATTACTCCCATGCGTCAAGCCTTGTAAGGATACCAAGTCCCAAACTTAACAAATGATCAAAGACAATAGGGAAACACAAAATACATGCCCTATATAATAATGCAAGTAGAAACACGATAAAATGCTTTAAATTCATTAATGATAAATGTAACTTGAATGCTCATCAAATTCAGTTTGAGATGCGTGATTCAAAATTTAGGCAACCTCTAAAATGTTTGATACATTTAGTCAATACACGATGGTCAAGTGGGTAAGAATAAGGTTGGTACTATTTTTAGATTTGAATGAACTTATTTCCATAGCTATGCATCTAACCTAAGTTATTTATGTAATTAAGGACCTTAACCAAGGTGAAAAATAAATGAATTTGGGAAAAATGAATGAATTTGGGAATCAAGACCAACCCCTAAGAGAGTGCAAATGGAAGCAAACAAAACTCAAACTATATACCAACTATAATATAAAAAAAATGTATTATTTTTTATTATATTATGTGATAAACTAATAAAAATAGATTCAAAACCAATTAAAAAATGTAAGATATATTTTTTACTATTACAATATTTTAAAACACCTTTAATAAATACATTGACTATTTATCGATAAACCCTTTTTGCAATCCAAGTTAATACATCTTTTATAGCTTTTTCTATCATATTTTTGATTGATCTAAATTTATTTTTAAATTCAAATTAATATGTAATAGAATTATAAAAAAAATGTCCAATACAAATTTGAACCATGCATATATAAAAAATTGAGAAAAAAAAATCATGAATAATTATTTGAAAATGAAACCTAAATTTCATGATAATATGATCATATTTACACATTTTTACTATAAAATATAATTACATAACTATTTTTATTAAAAATCCTTATAATTTTTATAAGATTATTCTTATATATTTAATCAACATATACCTTTTTCTAAAATAAAACAAATCATACTATTTAAAGGCCACTTCAAATGAATAACCATTATAAAAATAATTGCTACACGCAGAAACGACCGTCAAATTTAGGGTCGGTGGATCTGAAGTTATGCCTCTGTCAGCACGCACCTTTACTTTCATCGAAAAAAAATATCTCTCATTACATTCATCGAAAAAAGAAACATATCTCTCGTTACTTTCATCGAAAAAAATATCTCACGTCTCGAAAGGATACTTCACACGGTCTAAACATGAACGTTCAATATTATACGAAAACTCTGGCTTTGAAGAACAGAACTAACCCAAGACCAAAGTAGGCAATTTTGCAAAAACTATTATACAGCCAAATTACTTTAAAACTTTCTGCAAAATTATTTCCCAAAAAGCTACGAAAAAAACTAATTTTGTATATGTCTACATCATTAATGCTCCATGAACTCGTCTATCCCATTCAACAGATACAGAGAATAAAAAATCCAATTGAATTAATATTAACAATCTTTTATTCAGTTGGCATTTTTCAGAAATGAAATCTACTAGTTTCAACCATGCTAATTCAATTGGCGTCTGGAAGGAAAAACTGCAGTAATTAAGAAAAACGGTGTATTCATCAGAAAATTCACTAAGAGTGCAGTAGATTTAAATGAACTACTGCTCAAACTGCGTATGGCATGGTATCCATTATTTACATTTCTCGTAATTGCATAAGATCCTTCAATTTGTCTGCCACACAAATACTTTCTTCATTCAAATGAACACAAAAACCAACACAATCAACTAAAATCTGATTACGAATCCGAAAATGTCATGACAGGAATTGCCCCCAGCACATATGAAATTAACTGTACAGATCCACAGTCAGCGTAGCAAAACATAAGCATCCAATAATGGCATACACTATATCCGATGCAGTCAAATAAAAGTAAAGACGAAACAGGCTCTACTATGATTGGCGGTCAACATACCATTCCAGATAAGTTAAAATGAAGATTCGACATCAAGGATTTTGAACAATAAACAAACCCTCGAAATTCTCATCAAATCTTCTCAATTTTTTCAGCCTTGACCACCGGATTGTCCTTGGCAATTGCTTCCTGGCCAGCTTTCCGGTAATCGTAGGAACAATTGTGCTTGTCTGAATAGCGATGGAGGGCGCAAAATGTTTCACCACAGCGGCACTTGAAGCCTGTCAATCCAATGCGCTTCCGGCAACAATTGCAGCGATTCGCCGGGGTTTTTTGCGGCTCTCCTCCTCTGGAAGAGGTCTCTCCCTCTGGCACCGCCTGAACAAGATCTTCAATTTGCAAAGGAGCAGGAGCCGTAACGGCAGATGATTTCGAAACCCTACCCTGCTTCAGCACAAGATCCTTGTAGCACTTTGAACAAAAATTCATTGTGGCCGGACTTCCAAAAAATCCGCAATCGTTTGCGCAGAGAAGGGGAACTTCGGGAGACCGGTGCCCACTCTCATCGCCGTCCCTATTCCAACTATCTTGAGCCATTCTTTACCGTAAATTTCCTTTTTCGACCTTAAATTAAAGCTGTGAATTCAAACAGCCACAGCCCCGGGCAAAAATACAGTGAAATAAGGCCTCAACAGCTCAATAATCAGCCACTACCGGAAAACTCACCAGGATCTCAGAAAAATTCATAAGTTATAGTTCTTCCATATTAAAATTTTCATCCAACTGTAGGTTTACGCCCTAAAGCAGGCACGCAAAACTCGCGATGAACTTTGCGAAATTCAAATAAATCCTCCTATTTAAGAACTTGCATATAAATCTCCCTTTGAAACGAAAGCGGGCTTCAAACAAAGGAAATCTGAGCCTCAAGCCTCTAAGAGGCCTTAAGCTATCTATCTATGAAGACCTAAACATGCATGAAATGTGCCTAAATTAGGAACAATAGATAACACTCACTGATTCCATTCGCTGCAAGCGCAAAGCCTGACATTTCATCCAGTTCACGGTCAGATTCTCTCAAAGAAAACTCCATTCATTCGCCGCTATGCCAAAATTTGCACGAAATTATACACAATTTCGTGCAAATCCCCTTAAATTTTGCGCAGGCGGCAGGTCGAATCACCAAAAACAAACGCACAAGACGAAACCCCATTCGATTTCTTTGTTTTTTAAAATGTTTTTTCTTTCTTCCACTGCAAGCGAACAGGGCATGTGCCCGCTGCCCTTTGGGCATCGGGCAGCCTCCCACTTGCCATACACGTGGCATGGCGCGCGGCGCGTAGCCGTTGTGGAGTGCTGACGGAGTATGTCAGGGGGGTCATGATGACGATGACACCAACATTCGTCTGCATGAATGTGGGCCCAGATGACAGCTAGGATCACACAAGAATTGCGCGCTGCCAGCTGGTTGATGGGATATTTAATAATTTAAAATTTATTCTCCGACTCGCCCTCTGCCTCCATGATTGAACTGCAGAAGAGAAAAGGGTTGCCTAAATTTGATGGCCGTATGGCCGTATTTAATACAATTTAAATTCTAAGAAGACGGTATCATATGATTTAGGGGAGATTTTAAATAAAGTCAACAAATTTATGTGATTTTTTTTTTTTTTTTAATTTTTAAAGTAAGGTATGTCGTATTAAAAGGGCAACTTCAAATGGATAACTTAATGCGAAAAAAGCATGAATTTTTAACAATTTAATTAGAATTGAAAAATCTAAATTTATGGAAAATTTTGTTTCGGCTTTTGTATTTGGTAAGAAATGGATTATTGGAGTTATTTATTCTTCAAATATTTTTTTGATAAAAGTTATATAAATTTGTTTATATTAATATCTTGGATTACTTTGTCATTTATTATTAGAGTAAAGAGATTAAAATAGATGTGTTTAAATATATTATTTTGTTTCAACTTATTTAATATATTTGAAAGTTTTCTTTTTTAATTTATACATATATAGATATATAAATTTTAATTATTTTGTAACTTTTAATTTTACTTTTGAAAAATACATCATTTATTATTTTGGTAATTATTTTGTTTTATTTTTACACTGAAAAATATTGTAAATTTACTAATTTAGATATCGTAAATAGATTTATCTACTAGGATATATATATTATTTATTAATAATATATAAAAAATGTGAGAGATATCTTTCTCGAGACGTCTATTTAATTTGATTAATTACTCTCATAAAACTACAATAGCCGCCTTGAGAAGGATATCTCTCAATGTTTTTTATATATATTATTAATAAATAATATATATATATATGTATATATATGCTAGTAGCATTCGTAGCGCAACATGGAAGACAAAATTATTAGGTTAGTGGTTAGGGTTAAAGAAATAAAGACTGAGGCCAGAGCCATGTCAGGGCTAGTGCCTTAAACTAGGGGGTTAGGCCAGGACTAGGAGGCCAATCATGGCAAGGGCCAGGACTGAAGACAGAACCATGTCAAAGCCAGGGGTTGTGGGATCAGCCAGGCCAAGACATACAGGGCCAGGGCCAGATACAGAACCAGGACAGGGCCAGCCAGGAACTAGTACTGGCTGCCAGGACTAGGCCAGAGACAGAACCAGGACTGAAAGGGGCCAGTCCTAGCATCAGGACCTAGGCCAGGCTTAGGGCTGGAGACACAACTGTGATCAGGGCCGTTGCACTGGCACTGAACCGCAGCCAGCGCCAGTATCAAGACTTGAAAATAGGCCCATGCCCAGGATCAGGCCAGGCTCTGAGGACTGGTGACCAGGGCCAGGCTCATGCCCAGAGAGACAGACCCCAGGATCAGGCTGGGGTTACATCAGGGGCTAGGTCAGTGTCAGGACTACATCAAGGTTAGCTAGGGGCTAACAGAGACAGAACTAGACGAAGGAAGTGTTAATGTTAGGGCTAGGGTTAGAGATAGATTAGGTTAGTTAGACTAAGATTAGATTGGTATTGTAAGCCACGTTGGCTCTGATTTTAGACAAGATTAGCACAAGTTTAGGTTAGATTGCATTAGGTTGTGTTAACTTGAGGATCATGGCAAGGGTTGCAATTAGACAGGGTCTGTGCTAGGGGTTAGGCTAGAATTTGGCTTAAGATTGTGCGGCCAGGTCGTGATTGAATTATGGTTGCTAGGATTACATTATATGTTATGACTAGCTTTAGATTAGCAATTAGAGATAGATTAGGTTAGATTGGGGTTGGTGCTTGTGTGTTGCGTTAGTTTGTTGTCAATCTTAGGCTATGGAAGCTAGATATAGAATTATTGTTAGGTTTAGGGTTCAAATTATGGTTAGGGTTAAGGTTAGGTTAAGGGATAGGGTTAGACTAGTTAGGAATATGGTTAGGGTTAGGGTTATATTTTGGGTTAATATTAGGATTTGTGTTACAATTAGATATAGAACCTTAACCATGATTAAACAATAACCCTAACTATAATTGTAATTGATCCTTGATGCTAATTGAACCCTAACCCTAATCCTAATTGAATATTAACCCTAACTTTAACTGTAAGCCTAACCTTAACCATAACCCTATTTGAACTCTAATCCTAACCGTATCTCTAACCCTAATTGAATTGTAATCCTAATCCTAACTATAAGTGATGCCTAACTAGGTAAAAGTATAAAGTTGTGTCACACTTTTGGCCAACTTATCACCATAAGTGAATTTAAATATTTCTAACTAAAATTCAATTTTGTTCAAATAATGATCTTGTAAGATTCATTCTAGCTAAGTTAGATATGTCCACAACTTTTCCAACTAAAATTGTTGGCTAAATGTATATGTAGCACCACTTTGAGACCAATTTACCAAAAAATAGATTTATTTAAAAAATTATTTTTCAACAACTTCTACTCATGTAAATAGCATTTTTTCTAAAATATAACAATACCCTTTAGTAGACCCATAAGTGTAGTTTTCAAAACTATATATATATTAATAATTTAATTATTATTTATATTTTTCTTTTTATTTTTACTAAAGTAGGTTATCAGCAAAAAAATATTAGGTTGATTACCATGTGAGGGAAAAATAGTAAAACTCATTAAAAAAATTTGAAAAAAATATGATGCACTAGGTAAAAGAATCTATATCAAGAGAATATAATTTTTTCCATTTTAAATAAATAGATAATATGAAAGTTGACATCAAATGGAAGCAACTATGTTTTAATATGTGCACATTTTCTTTTATTTAAAAAGATGTATTTACTAAAATTGGAAAAAATATATATCCATGCACTAAAGTTTCAAGTTATAAATACACACAAAAAAATTGAAGGAGAAAAACTAAGAATTACTATATAAAGATTGACGTCTTGAATGTAACTTCACTTTTCAACATTTTTCATCAACTAAATTATAGTGTCAATTTATAAAAACTATTGAAATATTTTTTATTTTTTTTTTAAATACAAGCACAAAATATACTAAATAATAAATATTTAATTAGTTTACATCATTTAAAAATTCAAAACATATATGTTGCTTTTTAGTGATTGAAGTTTAAAAGTTGGATCAATGTTGGCCATTTGCATTAAAAAGTGTTACAGAGCTTTGTACTTTTACCCAACTATATTTGAACACTAATATATCCTAAAACTAATTGAATTATTTCCCTAATTATACACTAACTTTGATTGAACCTTGATTGGACCCTAATCATAAACTCGATCTTTAGGAAAAACCCTAACACAAAATGAACACTTATTAGACTCTAACCCTAACCCTAACCCTAATTAAACACTAACCATATTTGGACTCCAAAAATATTCCTAATTACTCTAACCCTCATTTAACCTTAACCCTAGCCCTAATCCTAATTGAATTTTAACACTAACTTTGAACAGTATTTTAATCCTAACCCTAACACTAACCCTTATGTTGATTGAATCCTAACTATAACCATAACTCTAATTGAATCTTAACCCTAATTGATCCCCAATCCTAATCCTTTAATTGAATACTAAACCTAACTTTGAGTATAACCCTATGTGAACCCCAATTGTAACCCTAACCCCAACCTTTATCATAAAATCATAACACAAATTGAACCCTCATCTTAGCCCTAATTGATTCCTAACCCTAATTGAATTTTAACTCTAACCCTAATTGAACTCTAATCCTAATCCCAACTTTAATGAATGGTTAACCTATTTGAACACTAATTCAACCTAATCCTAATTAAATTCTAACAAAATTGTACCCTAACCCTAACCCCAACCCTAAACCTAATTGGACTCTAACTGTAATTATACCCTAACCCCAGCCCCAATTACATTCCTAACCCTAATTAGATTCTAACCATAATCCTAATAAAATTCTAACCTTAATTGGACCCTAAACCTAAGCCTAATTGAACTCTAACCCTGACTTTTAACACTAATTTAATCCCAACCCTAACATTAACCCTTACACTAATCAAACCATAACTAAAACCCTAACTCTAATTGGATCCTAACCCTAACTGATCCTCATTCCTAACCCTTTAATTGAATACTAAACCTACCTTTTATTGTAACCCTATTTGAACCCTAACTATAACCCTAACTATAACCCTAACCCCAAGCTTTATCATAGAATCCTCACCCTAACCCTAATTGAATGCTAATGTACACTAACCCTAATTGGACACCAACAATAAACTTGACCCTTATTAATCCCTAACCAAATAGATCTATAATTGAACCCTAATTGAACACTACCCATAATTAGACTCTAACCATAATCAAAATACAAATATAACCCTAACCCTAATTGAATTCTAATTCTAACTCTAAACACGATCTGGCTTTAATTAACTGAGACACTTGGCTTAACGGCAACCCGAACCTAGTTGAGGGGACAGAATCCCACCCAACTGAACCCTAAACCTAAGACTAATCCTATTCCTAACCCTTACTGTAACTTTAAGCCTAATTGAACCCTAACCCTAACACTAATCCTAACTAAACATTAATCTTGACCTTCATTGAATCCTAACCATAACCCTAACCATAATTGAACTCTAACCCTAATTAAACTCTAATCCTAATTGAACCCTAACCCTGACCCTTATTATATACCAACCTTAACCCTTACTATAATCCTTATCGAATCCCAACCCTAGTTAAAGTATAACCCTAACCCCAATTGAACCCTAGCCCCAATTGCAGCACCAACACAATCCTTAACCATAAGTAACCATAATTCTAACCCTAATTGTAACCTTAATTATAATTCTAATTTTTTAATATGACCTTGACAATAAACCTAACCCTAATTTTAGACCTAACTCTACCCCTAACACTAACTGTAGTTATAACTATAATTTTAACTTCACTTGTAACTCTAATTCTATTCTTAATCTTAAGCTTCACCCTTACCCTAACTAACCTTAATTCTAACCCTAACTATAATTTTGATGAATTTAAAATTATAATAATCCCAACCCTAAGTCTACTTGAACCCTAACCCTAATTAAACTCTAATTAAACCTAACCCTAACTATGATCATAAGTAAAACCCTAGCCTAACCCTAATTAAACCCCAACCTAGTCCTAACTCTAACCCTAATTGAACCTTAATCCTAATCCTAAGTCTATTAATCATAATTATTTTTGGAAGATGGTCAAGTGTTTGGATTCTTTCCCCTATCATTTCTCTTCTAGGAGTTTAAAAAATATATTTTGATAAAAGAAAAAAAAAGAAATGCATTTGAGAAAAGAAAACTAAAAGGAAAGGAAATATAATAATTCTTTATAGGTGGCTTTTTCAATCGACACAGACTCATCCAAGCAAGTTGTGATTCAATCAAAATTCATATATCTACTTGATATATAGCAAGGCTTGTTAGATTTTGGCAGACATCAACAACTATTTTTACAACATCATTTTTTAAACTTTTGTGTAAGTTTCTTAAGTTTCAGTGCGTGGGGACTCCTTTTCCATTTTTGGCACCTATGGTTCCCATCGGATCTACTTGGCAATGATTCCTAAACTTAGTGCCTACTCTTCTTACTTGGAGGGCGATCAAAGAAAATTGGTAGCATCCAAAGAACAATCATGAAAATTTAAAGCACTTGAGGTTCAAAGGATTATAAGTGTTGGATCAAATTAGAACGATGAGAGGAAGCTATAAATAATATGCTTCACAGTTAATTCTTAGTACAACGCTTGAATCCCTAAATCTTTTTTTGTTTTTACTGCAACAAAACATGCAACAGACCAAAATAAAGCCAAATTTGTGAGCTCTATCGTAGGCAACAATTTTTTTGCAATAAACCAAAATATATAACCTCATTTTGTATCGAAGCGGTTTACATGCAATGTGATGGAATTGAATGAAATTTTGATTACCCATGTCAATTACATACCTCATTCTTTTCCACTACCAATAGTCACTTCCTTCATGCATCTTCATTTCCATTAATGCTAGTTGCACGACATTTTAAATGCTTCTTCAAAAACTTTACATAGGTTCTTTCCACCCTTGTTGTGACTGTAGAATGCCTCTTGGCATAAAAAACACGTCTTAAGTTATTTTAGTTATATAAGAGTTATTTAATCTTAGTTTAGAATAATTTTAGATTTTTTTTGTTTTTACATGTGTACCATAGAAAAATGGCCCCTCGTCATTTTCATGGTCTTTTAGGCCTTTCTTCATGATGCTTGGTCCATTTTCCTTTGATTTAATGTTGCAATGTGGCTTGAACATTCACATTAGGTCCTTAAAATTCAAATCATGGCATCTTGTGAAGGTGTTGTGAAGTGTTGTAAGACATTTCTACACTTTTCTAGACTTTATTTATTATAATTTACCTAAAAATCACCTTTTCATCACTTATCAATTCCTATTTTTAAGTGTTGTAAAGTCTTGTAACAATATTTTGTGCTTTTCTAGGCTTGTTATTACTATTTACACCTTTCTTATGCTTTATTTGACCCCTTTATGCCCTTATAAGGCTTAATTAAGTGTGTTTTTGAATGTAAACCTGACAAACAACATTAAATGCAAGATAATTCCCAACACCCACTTTCAAGTCCAAGGTGGGACCCATTCACCATGGGTGGTGAATGAGTCCCTCTTGGCTCAAAATTCAAAATATGTCAAATTTTCTTTCAACTTTTTATTTAAAATCACCTTATGTCAGCCTGTGATGAGGTATGTTTGGGTTACTAAGGCACAAGTGTGTATAAATAAGTGTTTTTACATCCATTTTGACCCCCATTCATCAAGTTCACTTATTCAAACATTCATTCAAGCATTCAAGCACTTTGCATCATTGAATCAAGTATTAATCAAGCATTTTGGAGCAACCATTGTTATATCTTCAGATTTCTTCAATAAGGGTTTGACTTGTGTATGCAAATTTGACAAGCCATTAGGTGTTGAAAAGCGGACAAGAAGTCAACAAAGTGTTTCAATTCAACTACAACCTATTTCAAGCTTGGAGAAGACATTCTATCTATTTTCTATAGATTTGACTCTGTCAACTCGATAAGCAGACAACCTCAAATCTGGTGCTACAAGATTGGCCCTGGATTTCACAGAATTTTGGGAGTGAATTGATTCACCATCAGTGGCGAATGAGTCCCACCTTAAGGCTGGAAATCCATATTTTGTCAAATTCTAGATTTTGACAATCAAAAACTAGTTTTCATTAAAAGCATGACTAATTCACCATCAGTGGAAAATGAGTCCACTGGTGATTTTCAGTGATCTCTGCCAGCACTCAGAACACTCTATATTCTCCATTCTCTTCCCAGGTGCACTCTGATTCAACCTTCTTTTTTATTTCACATTTTCTCATACTTTAGTTCATGTTTGCATATCACATTGAGTTTTCCAACATTACATAATTCTTAGGTTTTGCACTCATAATTAGTCAAATAGTTCATTTAATTGCACTTAGATCATTCCATTTAGTCTAAATAACATCATACACATCTTAATTTGAGTGAACCACCTAGAATTTTGAGTGGGGTTTATCTCTCTCCTTTTAGGAGAAACATTCCTAAGAGTGCAAGAGTAGCCTATAAGCCCTACCCAAAAATCTATGGTTCAACATGTTTATTTTATCTTTATTTTAAGAGTTATTTTTTAATCAATGAATAAAAATCTAATGGAATGCAACCTTGTGTAAACTAGCAATTGCAACTTGGTGTGCAATGGGTATGCCAAAAGTGTGGAAGGTCAATTAGGAAAAGATTTGGTCTATTTTTTTTCTTACATTTGCATAAAATGTGAGGTAAATTGGTAGGCCATTTAGTAAATGATGTTATTTATACAACAAAGTTCTCAATGGAGAATTTATTGCTTCAAATAAAGTATGTATCCACTTACATGGATACAAACATGATTGAAACAAAACCTCTAAATTGGGAAGATAAGCATGCTTCATTACCAAGAGAGTTAGGCTATGTTTACAATAGGGAGAGAGAGGGTGATATAGGGATAGAAACATGTAGAGATAGATATGGGAAGAGCTCACGAGAGAGAGGAGAGAGGGATAGATAAATATGGAAGAGATACATATAAAGAGATGGGGTAGAGATAAAAATATAAAGATATCTAAATAGGAAGTGGTATAGAGAGAAGTAGAGAGAGGGGGAGATTGAGAGATAATGAGATAGGTATAGAGGGAGAGATAGAGGTATAGAGGGAGAGATAGAGGTATAGAGAAATAGAGATGGAGAGACCAAGAGATATAGATATAGAGGTCTAGTAAGAGGGAAAGGGGGAGAGAGAGGGCGAGAGATGGATGGATGGAGAAAGAGAGATAAATAAATAGCAAGATAGAGAGAGGTATATAGATAGGGATATAAAGTTTAAGAGATAGAGAGGAAGAGATAGATAGATATAGAGGGAGAGGGAGAGAAATATATAGAGACATATATATGGTGCGATAGAGTGATAGAGAGAGAGATATAATGAGATATATAGAGAGGGGGGAGGGAGATAGAGATAGAGAGTAGAGGTATAAAAATAGTGATAGAGAGAGGGAGAGAAATAGGGGGAGATAGAGAGAGGGAGAGAAAAATATATGGGAAGAGAAATGGGAGAGAGGTAGAGATAAAGAGATATATAGGGAAATATGGAGAAAGAGAGTGAGGGAGAGATGGGGAGAGAAATATACAGAGGAGAAAAAAGTAGAGAGATATAGAAAGAGGGAATGATAGGGGGAGAGAGGAATAGATAGGGATAGAATGAAGGAGAGATGGGAAGATATAGATAAAGGGGGGAAGAGTAAGAGATAAAGGAGATGGTAGAGACAAGTAATAGAGAGAGGGAGAGATAGATAGGGGAGAGATAAAGATAGCGATAGGGAGGGAGAAACAAGGAATGTGTGTGTGTGTTTGTGTGAATGAGAGAGAGATATAGAGATAAAGATAGGGAGGGGGGAATAGGGAGCGTGTGTGAGTGAGTGAGAGAGAGATATGGAGATATAGATAAAGAGGGAAAGAGATATATATAAATAAATAGAAAGGGAGAGAGGGAAAGAAATAAAGAGAGGATAGAGAAGTAGAGAGATATAAAAAAAGGGAGTGATAGGGAGAGAGGGAGAGAGAGGGAGAGGGATATATAGAGATAGAAAGAGGGAGAGATATAGAGATACATATATTGAGAAAGATAGGGGAAGAGAGATTTAGGAAGAGGTAAGGAGATAGAGATAGGGGATAGATATAGAGAGGAAGATAGAGATGGAGATGGATATTGAAATGAAGATAAGGAATAATATAAAGAGAGGGAGGGAGGGTGGGAGAGAGAGAGAGAGAGTTAGAGAGAGAGAGAGTTCCTTCATATAGGGAATGCCTTCGATGTAATAAAGGTCAAAAAATAAAATTATGTATCAAACCCATAAATAGGGGTACATTTGAAATTAACAAAAAAAAAACATAGTAAATATCTCATGAAGTATCTTCTTGGTCTAGTTTTTAATAGGATGTTTCACCAATTTTAACATGACATTGAAGATGCATATTATGTGAAGATGAATCCTTTTTAGTTGAATCTTTCTTTAAATTTTGAATAATGGTCCAAGTTTTATTGGCTCTTCCATCAACAAAAGTAGATAAGGAGATCTAAGATTCATTTTCTAACTCATAATATTTATTGTTGAAGTTTGGAACTCCCATCATCAAGAGTGTCTAAAAAATATTGAGTCCCCTTGATTGAGAGTATATTTTATTGTTAATACCTCCTTCCATGAGGGTGGAGTATATTTTTTCTAGACTAGAAGGGTCCCTTTTGCAATAATGAAGGATTTTATGAGTTACCTATATTACCTAAAAGGCCTTCAATAACTTATAGTGATGGGGAAGAACTTATTTCCACCATAAAGCATAACTATCTAATTATTTCTTGTAATGGGAAATGTGTAACAACACGGCATGTATCATAACACTCATGACACTAAAATGCTCGAATCCCTTTAATCCAAAGAATAATACAATTGTGAAAAAAAATTAAAATAATGTTTTTGATTAGTTAAGCAGGGGAAGGGCCCTGATCCCATGGTTACAAAAACATAATAGCAGAAAAGAAACTGACTGGGAAAGATAGCACCGACTAGCACCAGAAAATAGCAGCAAACCAAACACCAGAAACCAAGATGGTACGCAGGTTGAGCTTCCAAAATTGTAACCACAACACCATAGCAAGCCTAATAAAAAAATAATACCAAAGCTAATCCAACTAATGGTGCATAGAACATTAATAAGATCAACCAAAACCCAACATGTACTCAGCCATAACAAAGCTATAATATAATAGTAGTCTGAAATAATAAAGTTTAGAATCAAGATTTTGAGAGCATCCATTAAAACAAAAGAGGGATTGTGCCAAAAAAAGAAAGACAATCAAGTCCCAATATTCTCCAATTTGGGAGACCAACTTCCTCCAATCTCGACCCTCAACATCTTCACAGTCCTTCTTATCTTCACTCTTACCCATCTTCTTGAGCATTTATTGATCTTAGTATGACCAAAAATAAGGCATATATGGAATCTAATTTTGGGTCCAAAAATAGGGAAGTGTTGATGGAGTCAAAAAGCCCCATCTTCCAACAAACCCCTCCACCTCTATAGGAGACATAGCCAAGAGAACATTGTCCATTGTAGCAAGGACTCTCACACCTACCAATACTCCACCTCAAAAGGAGTAGGCTACACCTCGATAGGAGCACCAGGAGAGAAGACTGACTAAAGAAGCAAACACAACCCACCAAGCCCATAGAGCCTCTATCCACCTCCATAAGATAGGTCTCCACCTCTATAGGAAGGGTCTCTACCTCCATAAGAGACAGACTACAGAGCTAGGAAGACTACACCCACTCTAGTGGAAAGATAACTCCTAGCCATAAAAGGTAGCCAAAGCAACAGGGCCATAAAAAAAATCTTTGAACTCAGCTCCATCAAGTACAATAAGAATGTCTTATCGAAGATATCTTCAAAAGCAATGCCCACAGTAGACGAAGCAACTGCCTCCTTAGAAAACCAAAGAGTCTCACAACCCTTGGCCTCTTTATTCAAAAAATCAAATCAAAGGTCGTTAATGTTGCAGAAAGTAAGACCCTCAAGAAAACCAATCCCACATGCCCCCAATCGAGAAACAAACTGCTCCCAAACAGGACTAAGCCCCCACCACCAAAAGAACTTGCAAAATAGGTTCAAAACAACCTCACAGAAAGTGAATCCAAAAAATTCAGCAAAAGCACAACCTCTCCCACAGAGACCAACCATACCACCTTCCAAATAAACATCAACAACCACTTAAAAATATCCCAACTCAAAAAAATAACCTACAACCAACACTAAAACCGAACCAAGAATAGTAACCTTAAAAACCACATAAGCCCGTCAGTACAGTTCCAAGAAACCAAAGCTAAAGGATAAAACAACCAACAAGTATAGAGACATGCAGACAATAACAACCACCCAAACAACAACAACACCAAGATCCATTAAGGAAATGGAAAATAAGGGCCACAGAGAGACCATGCTATTAACCAAACCACACAGGGTGTCCAGACTGAGCTGAGAAACAACTCCAAAGGGAGCCCATAAGCACCCAATCATAGGGGGAAAGCAACACGTATGACACACAATACGACAAAGAAAAAATCCACAAGTGAGGAAAAACACCCCCAAAATAGAGGAGATGGGACTAACCAAACGTTACCACATTCCTCACAACGTTTCAAGAGGGGGAAGCCAGTCACAAAAATTCCACCAAGTAGGAATGACCATAACACAAAAAATTGGGCTTCCACAAGCCAAGCAATAGAGGCGATAAACTCCCCCACAGAACTAGGAGACCGCGAGGAAGAGACCAAATGAGCCCCAAGTAGCAAGAGACGCCCCCGGGCCTCAAGAAAACACCACACCAGGAACATGGAATCAATGAACTAGTTCTTCAAAGCCACATACTCTCCCACAAGGTAAAGAGGTTGTTGGGAGAGAACAAGAAACTGAAAAAGTTACCGAAGCACCAACAACCTCAAGATCTCCTTATCATTTTTAGAAACTGGAACGCACACCCTAGTTGAACTAGAGGCACCAAACTTAGCCACACAAGGCTCAGGAACAACAAGAAGAGCCTGAATAAAGAGAGGAAAATGACAAGAGGCTCTCCCCTAGACATCCAACATAGATAAAAGCCCACAACTAAATCCCAAAGGCCTGCTAGGCAGAACGTCAACCTCCGTAATACCCCCACCAACACTCTCATCAACAAGGGACTTCAAAAATCTCCCTCCACTCTCTTTCCCGCGCACCGCCACCAGGGAAAGAGAGAGGAAACAACTCACACCATATCCCCTGAGAGGAAACCAAGAAGGGTGAAAAATCCTCCACAAACCACCAGGGGGAATAACCACCAAGGTTGGGATTCAAGTATCCACAAAATGGGTTGTAAGTGCAACAAACACTCCCGCAAAGTCAGGAGATTGTCGAAAAGACACCAACCCAGAAGCCACCCCAGTAGGTTGGAGCATCCAAACACCCCACAATCAAAAAGCATCATCCTCATCTAGTTCAAAGCCGCCATCATCATATTCACCAAAGGAATTCAAATTCCCTATCCCACTTTCGCTCCGGCTTGCCATTTTTAATACTTTTAAAATAATGTTAGTTGGTGGTGTGTATGCTAAAATATGGAACAATGCATTAAATAAGGATTCTATTCTACACCTAGATACACTTCTAATTAAACTAAGGAATACAAAAAATGGTAGAAATGGAATAAGATTCTCATCAACACAACCCTTGATTATTATGTGGCATGTTCAAAATGGTTAATTGTTGTTGGGATTTGATATAGGTGCTCATTCCAATAGCATGGCCTTTCCTTGCATCCAAATATAACTATTATAAATGGCTAGATAAATAGTAAATATATAGATTTGGGATGAGGATTCTAGGTGGATATGATTTGATCTTGTGTAATGGAGGGAGGAGTTGATTCATTTGCAAGAAAGAATGAAAAGCTTACAAGAGGTATCTTGTGATTTTTGCACATGATTAGAGAAATGGTTGGAAAGAGATGTAGGGTGGATATTTTCTCACATTCTTTGGGGGTGGGGATTGAAAAAGGGGTTTTTTTTATCCTTGTGCAAGATTAGATTTTAAAAAAAAATAAATTAGAGGAATGCGTAAATATTTAGTTAGTTGGTTAAACCTAATTTTTTTTATCCATTTAGCAATGAGGAGGGTTTTGGATGAATTAAATACATATTCATATTTATTTAATTTTTGGAAGAATGTTGAGGGCATGATTAATTTGATTCAATAAATTTGACTTTTTTAATTAAGGTGGGCACTTTTGAAGAAAGGTTGAATTAGTTTAACTAAATAAATACAAGTAATTTATTTAATTAATGTAAGAAGAAAGATTTGATTCATTAAATAAATAATAAGGAACTATTTAATTAATATTAGAAGAAGGATCAAATTGATTAATTAATTCATTTAATGTTAGAACTAGATATACAAGATAGGTTTGGTGTGATGATGGAAATATAGGAATATATTTTAGGTGCCTACATTTTCTACCTCTTAGAAATGGCATTATGTAACATCATATCAAAGAAAAAATATAGCAATTTTTAAAAGGGATGTCCTAGCCATTGGAAATAACGATGAAGAGATATGTGGTAGGGATGTCCCCTAAAGAGGGAATATACTATGCCTAGATGGGCTCTCAATAATAGAAATAAGTCTTAGGGGGTGAAAATTAAGGTTGAGAAAATATATAAATAGGAGGTTGGGGAATGGGGGTAACGTTTATTTTGGTCTTGATGGAGAAGAGAAAACAAGCTCAAAATTTTGTAGAAGATGAGTAGAATGGAGTGGGTGCTGCTTGATTAGCATTATAATGAGTCAATTCAAGAGTACAAGTAATGGATAATAGGCTAGCCTCAAGTGAGTTCATCATTTGTGTGTTGAATAGCATGTAGGGTATTAATGAGGGGTGAAAGGGATGTGATTGTGTGCATGCATTATAGTTGGCCTAACACGTGTGTATGCAAATGGTATAAGTGCAATCCTATATGGTGTGTGTGCATGATTAGTACATGTGCAAGAATACATGACATATGTGCACTAATGACACATGTGCAAGCATGAAAAATATAGGTGCAGTGTGGTGTAAGTGTGGCACAATTAAATAGGAAATAACGGATTGGTTGGGGTTTACCAAAAAAATTGGAATGGGATGGGATAGGGTTGAAAAAAAAATGGGTTTAGCATTAGAGGTTAAGGTTTAGAAAAATAATGGCTTAGAGTTTTGAAAATAGGTTGACTAGGGTGTTTGTGCTTACATGTAGAGATTTCTTATGGCGGTGGCTTGGGAGAGGTAGTCTATGTTAGATGCACAGGACAATTGATAGGGGGTGAATTACTTGTATACTTTAAACATAAAAAATCCTCATTAACATTCAAATCTATATTAGTCCTTAAACCCTTATCCACCATTAAACCCTTAACATGCATTAACAAAATGTAAAGATGTAAAATAGTAATACAAACACATAAGAACACCAGATTTACATGGAAAACCTAAGAAGGGAAAAACCACAGTGAGGATTAGCTCACAAATATATGAATTGCAACATCAAATACAATAAGGCTCATTGTCAAGGGCTCACTACCTAGAAAGATAAAGAAAGGCTCACTGTCGGTGGCTCATTGTCCGGAAGAAAGAAGAATAGAAGAAGGGGTGGTTCACTGCAAATTTGAACTATTAAAAATGTTTCTCTCATTCTCCAAAGGTACAGTTCCACTAAAGCACAAACAACTCATCAAACAGACTGAAATGCAGAAACCTTCTGCTCACTACATTAGGAATTCATAGGCATTAAAGCTCACACTTAGATCATCACACTTGATCACTTTCACATCACACACTCTTTGATCTTAATCCACACAAAAATTATTCTTGCATATATACCCTCTGCAACCTAAAATAATCTCACGTAGGTCAGTCTTAAGGAAATGTATACACCTCAACCATGCAACATCAAATAGTTTGGTACCAAACACTTCCACAATATAAAGAAGTGAAGCCAAACCATGTGACTACTTAATTGGGACCCAAATCTACACTAACACGCTTCTGAACACTTCCTCAACCAACAATTATCCTTTGTAATTAGTGCTAGGATGCTAGGTCAACCAAACCAACACTAACACTAACAAGCAACTCCAAACACACCTCTCAAGGTCCAAAAACATCTTGAATATCACACAAAAATACTCCACAACATCTCAAAATACACTAACACCATTAGAATATTCTTCACAACTATTGCAACCACCTAAAACCCAAGAACAACTTCCTTCTGTGCAACCAAACATACTGGCACAGACATCCAACACACCAGACAACTTTGTAGAAGAACTCAACACCTAAAATTTCAAGGGAATGTAGATATACACAATATAAGCATGTTCCTAGATCTACAACACTAGAACCTTCACTATATGGAGAAATACGAAGCAATCTCATTTCTCCTAGATACCCTGTTTCACCAGACAGACATATTGTCAAAAAAATCTTCTACTTCAATATGATCCAAAACCTAAAACTCTAGATATAACACCTATTAACACCTTTTATAATCATTTCCAAACCTCATGGGAATATCTTCAAGCATGAATAAATGTGGAGAAAAACATCGAACATCGCTTTGTCACATTGAACTCTCTTTTATTCATTTTTTCTCAAAAGCACTTGGAAACCAAGTGAACCAACTTCATCAACAACACTACTATCATCTCTGCAACACATATATAACATCTACAACACTTTCCAATTGCAACAATATTTTTTGCAAACATAAGTCATACCAACAACCTCTACAACTATACTAAAGTAGGACATCAATGACAACACCAACAACATTGTATTGACATTAACACCAACTCCAAACTTCCAACAACTCCAATGCTAAGGGTTGACATCATTAGCACCAACAAAATTCTAACACTTTCTTCATACAAGTGGTTTATATCAATGACAACACCTAAGAAACTCACAAACAAGTCAAGCTTCTAACATCTCCAAACTTCCAACAATCTCACCCTTTGTCATTGATGGTAACACCTATTTTGAAAAACCATAAACAAAAAAAGAAACCAAAAACAATACTACAATAAGCAATACTCCCCTAACAGGTACAATTCTTACACTTCATCTTCTCTCTTCACATACTTCCTCTCCTACAACACTTGCATTATAGATCACAATACTTTTCCATACTTTCTCTCCCTATAGTCTTCATACCATATTCACTTTTGCACTATGGATTTTCAACCAACTCTCTTCATTAAATGTTTTCAAATTCTCTTATGGTTTTTCAATCACTTTAACTTTATCTCCCCCTTTGAAATGCAAAAGGGCCATAAACTCATCCAACTCTCTTTCCTATATTGAACTCATTTATTCTCCCCCTTTGATAACATTCAAAGGGAAACACCTGCATACACCATTTTGATAATACCAACAAGCAACTACACTTTTTCTTCTACACTCTCTTATTGCATTAAACTCACCAACCAACAACTACTACTACCTACTCCCCCTGAGAGGTAGTCTTCAACATCAATCCATGACCAAGGATGTATCTTGAAATGCTTCTCAAATAGATGCACATACTTATGCATCTAGTTGAAAGAAGGATGGGAAATAACCCCTAACTTCTCCTAGAGATACTCAGAAGTATCTTTTGAAGAGCCTTTGTGAAAATATTAGCAATCTGATCCTTAGTAGGCACATACTCCAACTTCACCTCATTCTTTGAAACTTTCTCTCTTAAGAAGCGATATTGGATTGAGATATGTTTTGTTCTTGAATGCATTACCAATTTTTTTGAAATATTGATTGCACTTGTATTGTCACACATGATATAAATGGGTTCATTATATGAAACTTTGATATCCTTCAATGTTTTCTTAATCCACAACACCTTTGTGCAGTATGATGTTTCTCTAATATATTCTACTTTTGCAGTAGATAATATTTAATCTTGCTTCTTATTTAGCCATGAAACCAACCTCCTTCCAAGAAAGAAAGCACCACCAATTGTAATTTTCATGTAATCTACACATCCAATCTGCATTTGTATATGCACTAAAAGAGAAGTCAATATCCTTAGGATACCACAACAATATTCTAGAGTGCCCTTCAAAATATTTGAATATCCTCTTCACTGCTACAACATGAGATTCTCTAGGATCTTAAAATCTAGCCACAAGATAAACTGAATGCATGATATCCAGTCTAGTAACAGTAAGGTATAATATTCCACCAATCATTGACCTATACTTGCTCTGATCTATCTTAGGAGATTCATCATTCTTGCTCAACTTACAACCAGTAACCATAGGATTACATATCGGTTTAGAGTCATCTATTCCAAACTTCTTCAACAATTCCTTAACATACTTAGATTGTGATATGAATATGTCTTTCTTCGATCAATTTGTTTTCAAACCAAGGAAGAAATTCATCTCCCCACACATTGAAATTTCAAATTCTTTTTGCATTTCCTCTGCAAACCTTTTGTGCATGCCTTCATTTCATTCAAAGATTATGTCATCAACATATACCACTATAATTAAGATTTTATCTCCTTCAAATTTGAAATACATATTGCTATAAATGTAGTACCTTTTATGAATCCTTGTTGTAGCAAGTACTTATCTAACCTTGCATACCAAGCTCTGGCATCTTGCTTCAGTCCATATAATACTTTCTTCAATCTGCAAACCATATTTGCATCTTCTAAAAAATGAAAACCTTCTGGTTGTTCAATGTATACCTCTTCTTCTAATTCACCATTCAAGAATGTAGACTTCACATCCATCTGATATACTTTGAAATATTTATGTGTTGCAAAAGCTAAAAATATTTTGATAGATTCCATTATTGCAACTAAAGCAAAATTTTCCGCAAAATCTATACCTACAACCTGTGAGTAACCCTTACACACAATTATAGCCTTGTTCCTAACAACTTTTCCATCTTCATTCAACTTGTTCTCGAATACCCACTTAGTACCAATCACATTCTTATTTGCCGATCTTGGGACCAATTCCCAAGTTAGATTCTTCTCTATTTTTTCTAACTCTTCATTCATTGCTTTGATCCAATTCTCATCTTTGCATGCCTCATACACTGTTTTTTGCTCCACCTCAAAAAGTAAACAAAAATTTACTTGTTCCTTTATTATAGCAGCTTTTCTTCTTGTCAACACACCTTTTCTCTTATCTCCAATGATCTAATCTTCTAAATGATTCTTTTGCACATAATTAGGAGTCTTAGGATTCTTTTTGGGAGCTTCTTCCTCTTTAACTGTCAAATCTTTTCCTTTGTCTTCAACATTTTCTTCTTCATTACAAGGGGATTCATCATATTCATATTCTTCTATCAATACTAAAATTTGATGTGTTTCTTCATCCACTTTGACACTTGCACTCTCAACAATCTTCTTCAGCCTCTTGTTGTAGCATCGGAAGGCCTTACTTCTTGTAGAGTATCCAAGGAGGATTCCTTCATCAAATATTGCATCAAACTTTCCTAAGTTTTCTTCATCATTTCTAATATATCATTTTCTTCCAAAAACTCTGAAATACTTCGCAGTAGGGGGTTTACCATACCATAACACATAGGGAGTCTTTGAACTATTTTCCCTTGCTTGACCTCTATTAAGAATGTAGACTATAGTATGAATTGCTTCTCTCCAATAGACATTTGGAAGATTAGCTTCCTAAATTATTGTCCTAGCTGCTTCCTGAACTATTTTGTTTTTCCTTTCCATAACTCCATTCTACTGAGGAGTTCTAGGGGTTGAAAAATGCCTTCTTATTCCATGATCTTCACAAAAACTGTTAAACTCATTTGAATTAAATTGACCACCTCTATCAAATATCAAACATTTTATTTTCATATTTATTTCATTCTCAACTATAGCCTTGAATTCTTTAAACTTGTCTAGAGCTTCTGATTTTTTTTTAGAAATGTAACCCAAGGCATTCTAGAATAATCATCATTTAATAACATGAAATACCTATCACCACATGAGCTTCTAATTCTAGTAGGTCCATATAGATATGTATGCACTAAATCCAAGGGACCTATGGTAGAATATTCCTTTATCTTAAATCTTGTTTTCTTTCCAACTTGCCATTCTTTGTTGATTGCATTGATAGGTTTTATAATCTTTGGAAAATCTCTCACAACATTAGTAGAGCTTATCCTTACTAGGCTATCAAAATTAATGTGAACCATTATTCTATTCCATAGACAACTCTCATTAGTTTGAGACATAAAGCACTTTGCACCATTACCTTTGAGTTGATAGGCATTATCTCATGTCTATTGAAAGTGGAGGTAATTATGTAGCTTAATACTTTGTAAAAATATGAGATTGTAGATCTAATTAAGTGTTCTTTGTTACAAATTCTTTGTAGATGATTATATTTTTAGATCGATTATTACCAATTGTAGAAGTAGACAGAAGATTGTAGAAGAATAAGACCATAAGATATAAGTGACACAACATATACCATGGAGAAACCCTTTCGGGAAAAAACTACACCACCAGAATCAATGGTGCTTGTACTATTTAACCTTAGAACAAGATTACAATAATTCTTTATCAATCCTTTCTTGAGATGCTTATTTTTCCTTCAACAATTCTTCTTCACAACCTGCAATAAACTCTCATGTGTCCAAGTATGAATCCACACATCTTGTGCCATGCTTCACAAAAGCACTCTCTTCAACTTGTTGCAATAAACAGACAATTGTGAACATTGTAAACTCCAACGAGTTGAAAATTACAAGAGGATAAATCTCCTCACAAACATCTACTATGCCACTCTTGTGCAAGTAGAGTTCTTCCATGAAAAACAATTTCAAACCAAGTCCTTCATCAATTTGGGTGTCCCAAATTGAAGTATTAACTCAACATTGATTACGAAGATATCTTCCAATCTCCTCCTCAAATTTGGTGCCCAAGAATGGGCCCCACTTAACTGATCCTTGTAAATATCTTCTCATGCAAAGATGTTAACTCCAAGATCTCAACTTGGGTGCCCAAGGTGGGTCCAAGTCAATCTTTGTTAACTGAAACATATCTCTCCACCATTTATGCAAGCATCATGCATGATTGATCATCCCCACTTAAATGAATGTATCCACTTTTTATCTGTCATTCAACTCAAGTCATTAGTCATGCATTCCAAGTCAACTAGAGTCAACTAGCATTCAACTGAAACTAACTACATGCAACTGAAGATAATTGAACCATAACTGAACTGAACTGATATTGAACTGAACTGAACTCCACTCATGTAAATATCAATTACTAACTTCTAGGATCTTTACATGAATTACTGAAGTGTTATCTTTATCCAAAAAATTAACTGAACTCAAGGTGGGTTCCACCTTCCATGTGGGCGCCCCATGTGCTCCTATTTTGTAGGAGCTCTTCTTGGGCGTCCCCACATGTTCATATCATTTAGGAATAATTACAAATGTAAATTTACATGTTCATATCATTTAGGAATAATTATAAATGTCAATTTACATGTTCATATCATTTAGGAATAATTACAAATGTCAATTTACATGTTCATTTCATTTTAATTTAATCTCTTTCTAATCCTAGTGTTGGGAGACACTTTCCAAGGACTTAGGAGATACATGAAATATGTTTAGGATTGCAATTAAATGGCATTCTATTCCCAACAATGTCCTTGTTCCAACAACAAATAGAATACCAGAGCTTCCTTTTCTAATTTCACAACCACCATTCTTAAATATATGATTATATCCTTTGCTACACACTTTTCCTAGACTTAGAAGATTATGTGAAAGACCCTTGACATAAAGAAAATCATTTGTATTATGCTTGCCATAAAAAATAATTGAACCTTTTCCACAAATCTTAGCAGATGTATCATCACCAAACTTAACAAGACCACCATAATACTTTTCAAGATTAACAAACTTACTCTTATCGCATGTCATATGATTTGAGCATCCACTGTCAATGATCCAATAGTTCTTCTCGTCTCTAGCAAGAAAAGTAGTCAACATAGTTCCTTCAATGTTATGACCTGTTTTTGGAGTACTTTCCATCACACATATTTCAAGATTAGTATAATTAGTTTGAACATTTAAAGCCATAAACAAGAATTCATCACTTCCTTCATCTAGATAATTTGATTCTTCATCTTTAGATACACCATTATTCTTTTCAACATAATAACTTGTCTTGACAAATTTACCCTTATGATCCTTTTTTTTGTCATTGTGACCAATGACATAGTATAGGTTAACTACACCCAATCCATATGAATTTGAGGCATATTTAACCCACTAAGCATCAATCCCAATAAGATCATTCACTGTAAACAAAAACAAAGAAGCCATTAAAACTAACATTCTAAATCATGAAAGCTTGAAAAACCTCTAATCTAAGACATTGAAACTTATCCTATTGGGGAGTGGTGTCGTATTGATGTGGAATGACAACCCTTTCCCAATCCCTTGGATAATGAGCTTGTTTCGATTGATTCTATTGAAGAGAATCGACGAAACCAATGAAATATGTGTGATAAAACATGATTTAAATGCTAAATTAACATGATGAATGCTAAGATGATCAATATGGGTGTATACAAATATACTCTAAATGTATGCAAGTTTCAAAAGATTAACTAATTACAAAATATGCTAAATGTATGCACCTATGTTATCATGGAAGCCATTAATGGAAACTAAGCTAATATGAAAGTAAATAAAGCTAAAATGATGTTAAATATGAGTGCAAGTGCAAATGATTTTAACAGCATAAGTTTGATGTTAAAAGATGGATCCATTTGTCTCCAAATAGTGACCTATTTATAGAAGGATAAATAAGAAATTAAGGGTTGAGATCAAAAAGGTTAATCAATGGTCAAATATGGATGAAAGATGAAACATGGATCATGGATTCTCATCAACAAATGAGAATCAATGATCACATGGATCAAGGAAATAATCAAGGGTTCATATTCTTTCAAACAAACACACCTTTAACTTACACAAGAAGACTTGTTAATGTAAGGTTTCGAAATCTCACTTACTAAAAGTAACCTTCGATAAGCAAATCTATACCCGAAATAATTAAATAGTATAAGATGATTATTAAATGGTGCTAAAGGAAATAATTAAATAACTTCATCATTATTTTCAAATGGAATTACATACATTAATGAGTCAATATGAATATCAACACAAGGTCGTGCCTTTACAAAATTTAGCCATGTAGGCTTACACAAAGTTAACGTAATAGCAATACATATAAATTCAAATGTTGTAATGCAAATTAAGGAAACAACAAGATCATAAATGCATTTACAAAAGAACCATAACACAATAATTTTCATGAGTGGAAAACCTTCATATGGATGAAAAAACACTCGTAAAAATGCCTTACTGGCTTAATGAAATGCCTCACTAATAAAGCTTCTCTGGCTACACAATGCCTCACGAGAAAAGCCTCATTGGCCACAAAACCTCACTGGTTACAAGATGCCTCATTGACAATGATCAAATTGTCTCACTAACATGACCATTTATAATTTCATTACACATTTTTGAATAATAAAGCAATCAAATACAGAGGATCACTTTGTTTCTCTACATAGCTTTTATCTCCTTAATACTAACACATTTCATATCCTAAAGATTCATAAGAATTGGAATCTGTAACATATAAAACATGTCAAGTAATAACCCAAAATCATAGGATATAATTTAAGGTCGTTACAATATACGATCAATGAATTAAATAAAGAAGGTATAGCTAATGTATGTATGCGAATACATATATAAGCTAGAGAATATATGAGTATACATTCTTATAAAATCAATAGCTCAATTTACTTTGCAAGAAAGATTTAAAAATGAATAGCCATTAGTAGAATGCACCATATAAAAGGCCTTCAACATAATATGGTTCAACAACAACAAAATACACAAATGTACATAAATTGTACTTAATATCTATACTTCCAATTTATGGACAATATGTATTGTATTATGCCAAGAAAGATTCTAATAAAAGGTCAAAGTTTTGTATTAATTATTTATTGTTGATGGGATTCAAAGAACGAATTCGATTGACCAAAATAGAGAGCACTAAATGCCTTAAAGAGACCAATGTTATTTTACACTAAATACTGGCGATGCTAAAAGAATAAATTATAAAAACAAAATAGGATTATACTATAATAATGTGCACTTACTCAGTCGTCCAGAGTATCGAAGGAACATTCCCATCAAAGCCAATCAATAGGACTATATTTGTAGATTAACATGCATTTAATTGAGTGAGGAAACACAAGGCACTAAATTTGCAATGCTAGAGATCATGGTTTTATGGGCTACAGTTTCAAATGGAATCAACACGATATGCACAAAATGATAGGTTTAAGATTTTTTGGTAATGAAATTAGAAGGTGTAAGTCATATACCACAACCCTTCCTAGCACGAAAGAGCATCAATTATGAGAGGATTTGATACAAAACTAGTTTCATTCCTATGATATGTTATCTTTTTTAAGACCGAGGCCAAGGTGAATCCAAGACTCCAAGATTCTTCACTTTTATGAGTTGCATTTATAATACCATTATGATTAAATTTGTAATGAGGAATAAAGGAGAATCATCTTTTATAACAATTTAATATTCATGTTTGTCAAACAAGAACACCATTTAAGTGAAGGCATAAACAGATAAGTCAGTTAAATTAAACCTATAGGTGATTAAGATGCTGCTATAGGAGAGAAAATGATAGGACAACAAAATTAAGCATGGACATCAACACTACAGGTGACTTTAAATGTGGTCAGAAACACTATAATTTCCAACTCATGCTCACACCCTCATAACTAATATCCACATAGCAGTTTCAACATCTTACAAAGTCACAAAACCATGTTGGGAGATCACACATAAACCAAACATGACTTTCATGCCAGCAACTTAGATTTATATTGCATAAAATATAGTTTTCACTAAAACATACATAACTTTCTCAAAACACAACATTTTTCTAATTTTTAAAATGCGTTGGAAAGATAATACATATATCTACAAAAATAAATAAATATTTTCATAATAACTATCTTTAATATAATTTTATAAATTCAATATAATCACAGATAAACATCATGCTAAAAATAGCAACAAAGATAGACAGTCACTAATTAATACATATCTCAAAATTTACAAACTGGGTAAATCTGATTTTTGCATATGATTTAAAACACGTAGTTACGCACCTTCCATAAAAATTTCAGAGAAACCTAGTTCATAAAACTAAAGTTATTGATGTCGTAACAGACTGATTTTTCTCATGACAGATTTACCAGTTTTTTTAAAAAGTAATCCACTTGTTTTAATAACTAAAAAAAAACTATAAAAGATAAAATCATAAAAATTGGAGATAAAGTTTATCCCCTAATTTAAAACCATATATCCATAAATTAGAAATACCCAAATCACGATTTAAGAGATATATCTATACTAAGATAGGTTACTATTTTTATTTTCAATTTCTTTCTAAGTCTTCTATTATGTTTTCCTTCTCCTACACAAGAAATTATATTCAGATCAAATAACCTATCAAATCTTTCTACTAACTTTTAAGAATTCCCATCAAATCCAATTCAACAAAAAAAAAATTCTAATCTTCAAAACCAATGAACCTATAATTTGTTTAACTCTTTCTTTTTTGCACAAAAAACATATAAATCACAATTTCTTCACACAATCCTATATTCAATTATTAACCAAAGTAAGTCTTTGCTAAAGCCTTTCATGACAAGAATCCTACCTCAATCCTTGTAGCAATTTGGTAAAAAATGGAGATGAACCAATCAATTAAAAAAAAAACACAACAATCCTTCAATTCTTCATAAAAAAAAATACTTTCAAATCCTTGAGCTTCAATAACCTTTTTTCTTTTTTTCTTCTCCTTTTAATAATTTTTGTTTTGCAAACTGAAAATTTGAATGAATCTTGTGTGTAGAGAGAATGAGAGATCTTTCTCTTTTTTATTATTTTCTTTCTTTTTTTTCATTTTTTGTTTTGCTTTGTTTTTGTGTTTTATTTTCTAAATTAAATTCTTTTTTTTGTATTTTTTTATTGTTTTCATTCTCATTGTTTTACTTTCTTTTCTATGATTTATTTATAATTTATCAAATAAAACTAATATTTAATAACAAACATGATTTATTATCTTGCAACACAATTATCTACTAGCATACAGATATATTAAATATTAATATATATAAAATACGCCTCAGAGTTATCATTAGGTGCCTATTGCATGCAAATCATTTCACATTCTAAAAGTAAACTAAATTTTAATTTCAAAAAAGTCATAAAATGTTTTTTTAGTACAAAAGCTTTTGATCTATATACTTTTTAATAATTGTTAGGGGAAATAAACTTCTAGTTGTAGATTTTTTAATTCAATTAAATTGTATTGGTCTTTAAATTTGAATGATTAATTATTTAAATCAAGAGAATATTTTGAAAAGCAAGAAAGATAATCTCTTGGAAATAAATTTTAAAAAGAGATATAGCACCTATTTTTCTCTAATATTGAAAATAATCTCAAATATATAAATACAAAATCATTGATTTTTCTTTATGGATTTGTTCAATTCTATATTTGCAATTTATGTCACCAATATTCTTCCATGACAAAGGGAGGGAATCTAAATTGTTTCATGGATAAATGCAAATGCATGTTGCCATATGTGAAAACACCATCATAGTCAAAGTGCAATCCACTATACACTCTGTAATTTCTTCCACCAACATTCCCTTCGGAGTGTGGCACTTCATTTTTCAAAAATCTCACCATCCACTCTATCTCTGAGACAATGTTTGCCCAATGCTCTTGAGTACACTCCTCCATTCTTTCCAAGGTTGTGAGGTTGAATTTAGATGTGATTACAATCTTCCATCAAATTCATTTAGAGTTTACATTTGAACTTGATTACTAAAATATCATATACAATTAAATAAAATAATTTCCTAAAATTAAACATTTATATATTTTAAACATGTAACATATTTCCTAACACTTTGCACATAAATCCCCTATTATAAAAACCCTAACTATTTAGGGTTTGAACTTCTCCCATATATCATTATTTTTTTAGAAAGTCTAAATAGGCGTCACATCTGAAAACCAGAAGAAACGATAGCTATAGGGGATGAATATAGAATTGATATAGTTTCTTTAGGCCATGACTTGCTCCCTCTGCACAGTGCATTTGAGACTGATTTTTTTCCCTGCCATTGTAGTGTACCTTCTTACATGCCATTATATTATAAGCAGATCCTCTAAGATGTGACCAAAGAAGATGAAAAGATGGAATTTTGCAAGTATTCTTTCAAATAAACTATAATTTAAAATATTATCATATATACTTTAAAAACTCTAAATAATGTTGAAACAAAAAGAAATTACTAACATTCTATTAAATAAATTATAATTTGAAATTATCACGTATACTTTAAAAACTCTACAAAATTGTTGATTCCCCCAAATAGAAAAACTCTACAAATCTACTTTCATCTAACTTATGATGAATTGTCAAATTGTTGCGAAAAAAATAAATAGACTTGATTCTAGAAGCATTCTTTCAAATTTACTTTCCAGTAAATACGTACGGATCAAGAGGCAAATATTTTGAACATTTTTATTAATATCTTCTCCACTGTTACAGCTTAACTACAATTGATTATTGCAGCTAAAAGTTCTACAGACAAATGGTTAAAATAGAAATCCCTTCAGAACAAAAACTAATGCATGGAGTTAAATGAATAACTTCATATTTTTTTAACATCAGAGAAAATTTACTTTGCTCAACTAATATTTCTGCAAAAACAGAAAAAATAGATGGGTAATAAGAAAAAACAAGGCCATGGTATGAATGATTTTACATATTCTAAAAAAATTGCTCACTAAAAAAGTTTCATACCCGATAAATACAAAGCCATTTAGAACAAGAAACTGTGCATGGTATAGTATGAAATAATTTAATGTAAACAACACAATAAATTTGTGAAGTTATGAAAATTCTCTTGAGCTACTAAGAAAAAAACTAGTATATATGTTACGAAGTTTAATTAATCCAGCATGATAATAAATAGCGCACCAAAAATTTGCTTGGAGACCAACCCTTACGATGAGTACAACATGAAGTGGGTGCACCATCTCGCAGGAGACCTTAAGGACCTTAGACAAATCAATCGACTACTGCTCATGGGAAACCCTGTGAAAGTAAGGTGCCCCATCAATGGCAATAGGCCGGTAAAATGCATTACTCGTGATCTGATCTGCACCTCATTATACCTACTTTTATATATTTAACTTCCCCCAAATAAAATCCACCTTTAAACAATACACTTTGCATGTAAAATCATTTCAAATCATTCTACACACTTGAATTTTCGCGTCTCTGATAGGATACAAATACAAGCCTTCCCACCTTCCCACCCACTCAAATACAAACTCTCTCAGGTAAGAGACTTGTAGAAGAAACAATGAAGGATCAACCTGTCTACACTAATGATAATGGACAAAAACTGGCATTGAACATGGTATAGAAGACTACAACCACACAATGAGCTACATGAATGAAACAAAGATATCAAATCAGTTTAAAACAAAGATATCAAATCGATTTAAAACCATTTTTTTGCATGAAATGGTTCACATACTGAAATTGTTCATAGCTTTAAAACTAAAAAGCATTGACTCATTCATATATTTTATCATCAGGTGCATGTCATTTAAATTTCATTCTAAAATTAAATTAAATTCTAATTTCTAAAATTTATATAAAAATATATATTTAGTTTTTAAACAATTAATTAAATTGTAGTGATTATCTATACAAATGAATTAAATAAAATTTCATATTTATTTTAAATTTAGATATAAAAACAATATTTCTATTTTATTTTTTCCTCTTTTTGCATGTAAATCATTTCATTTTCTAAAATGATACTTAAAAATGCATTTAGAAAAATTATAAATCATTTACATAGGAAAGTTTATGTACAATCTTTCTATTTTATTTTTTCCTCTTTTTGCATGTCATTTGAAAGTCAACTTAAATGCAAAGAATAAAAAAGTACTCAGGTTTTGCAATCCATAATGTGAATGTAAGAAGCCTCTCGGCTTAATAAAACAACAATAAATAATAATAATCTTATTCTTCAAATAAAATCAAGAAATAAAATAAATTAAAACTATTTCTTCTATTTTCTATGAGCATTAATTTTAGCCACCAATTAATTAAATAACCAACTATAAAATAAAAAGTAATATAATATGATTAATTAATGCAATTCTAATGCAACTATATGAATTATAAGTGTTTGTGTGTGCAGATTTCTTTCACTACAAGTCGCCATTAGTCGGCTAGACACCCCCTCCTCAATGATACTCTCTCTCTGTCGAGAGTATATTCATGTTACGCATATGAGTCAAAGTTTCGTCAACAATCATTAAAATAGTAATATTAAATTGAAAATTAATTACTAAAAATAAGGTTCGTGACATTTTAGTTAACTTGCACATGAAGTCTTGTAAGTTTGTTATGAAGGAGAATATTCCTTTGTTTCAAATGAGTGAGAAAAGAGAATATTCTTTGTCCAATATTCTTATGGGTGAGGGAAATAGATATTTAGCAAATTACAACAAAGTTTTAATGTGCAAAAAGGGGAAGGAAGGAGGAATGTGCAAAGGAGGAATATTCCCTTGCAAGTGGCGGGAATTAGATTTATTAGTAATTTATAATTAAAACAATGTTAATTATGCAATTTTTAGAAGAATTACATGATATTCATTAAATAAATAATTTAATGAAAAGGGAAAAAGGTGATGACATTTAATTAAATAGCTTAGGGTTATTTAATTAAATAAGATGAAATGTTAGCATGAAAGGGGATGAATTGTCCTTATTGAACTAATTAGGTTAATAGATGAAAAAGATGTAATTAATTAAATAGCTAGGCTAATTTAATTAATTAAGTGAAAAGATGATGAATTTGAGGAAAAAACGGTGTTCATATACCTGATTCGAGTGCATGGTATCATTCAGGACATTTTTAAGCGTCTACAATCATTAGTAACTTTGATTGGATATTTAGATGCATAATGACCTATCTTTCCTTAATTGAAATATTTGAAAGGTATCTTACCTTTGTATTTTCTAGTACCCTTTTTTAAAATCTCCTCACAAATTTTTCTTTCACCTCATCAAGATCATCTAGATCTGATCCATCTTCTTTTTCCACTTTGCAGACTTTAAAAGTAGCTTCTTTGTTTGTAGCATCTTGACCAAACTCTCTCATTTCAAAAGAAGTTAAAGCACCAAACATTTGATCTCTAGAATAATTATCCAAATTTTGAGCTTCCTCAATAGTAGAAACTTTATGACTATAAGATTTAGGTAGAGTTCTTAATACCTTTTTCACCACTTCGCTTTCATCCAGCTTTCCACCAAGACCATTGATGGCATTGCCAACTTCATCAACTCTGAGCATGTAGGCAGTAATATCTTCATCTTCAAACAACCTTAGGGTTTCAAATTTGGCTTTATAGATCTACATCTTCACTTTTTTGACCTTGTCACCTCCTTCATAGATTCCTTCCATCTTTGTCTGGATATCTTTAGCAGACTTGTAGCTCAGAACCTTCACAAGTTTTGAATCAATAAGACCACCCAGGATTGCATTCCTTACTTTTCCATTGTTCTCATATACCTTGATCTCATCATTAGTTGATGGTCCATTTGTATGCATATTATAACCTCTTTCAATAAAATGTCAAACACCAAATCTAAGGGAAACTAAGAAAGACTCCATGATCCTAACTTTCTAATAGGTAAAATTTGTTCCATTGAATAAAGGAGATTTGACACCTTTCATGTACGCCATCTGGATCTACCTCAAGTAGTTAAGCTTCTCCCTGGGACCCATATCCCTGATACCAATTTTTAGATACACAAGACAAATAAGAGGGGGGTGAATTAGTTGTATATTTTAAACATCAAAAACCCTCATTAACATTCAGATCTACATTAGTCCTTAAACCCTTACCCACCATTAAACCCTTAACATGCATTAACAGAATGTAAACATGTAAAATAGTAATACAAACACATAAGAACATATAAGAACACTAGATTTATATGGAAATCCCAAGAAGGGAAAAACCACGGTGAGGATTAGCTCACAAATATATGAATTGCAACACCGAATACAATAAGGCTCACTATCAAGGGCTAATTGACTAGAAAGATAAAGAAAGGCTCACTGCCAAAGGACTCACTATCTAGAAGAAAGAAGAATAGAAGGGGTGGCTCACTAACAATTTGAACTACTAATAATGCATCTCTCATATGTCAAAGGTACAATTCCACTAAAGCACAAACAATTCATCAAATAGACTGAAATATAGACACCTTCTGCTCATTGCATTAGGAAGTCATAGGCATTAAGATATGCACTCAGATATCACACTTGATCACTTTTGCATCTTTCACATCACAAAATATTTTCTCTTAATCCACACAAAAATTCTTCTTGCACATATACCCTCTACGACCTAAAATAATCCTAATAAGGTCAGCCTTAAGGAAACGTATACACCTCAACCGTGCAACATCAAATAGGTTGGCACCAAACACTTTCACAAAATAAATAAGTGAATCCAAACCAAGAAACTACTTAATTGGGACCCAAATCTACACCAACATGCTTCTCAACACTTCCTCAACCAATATTTATCCTTTGTAATTAGTGCTAGCACGCCAAGTCAGCCAAACCTGCACTAACACTAACAAGTGACACCAAACACACATCTCAAGATCCAGAAACATCTCACGGACCACACAATAATACTCCACAACATACATACAACATCTCATAATACTCCAACACCATTAGAATATTTTGCACAACTACTACAACCACCTAAAACTCAAGAACACCTTCATTCTGTGTAACCAGACATACTAACATAGACATCCAACACACCTGACGGCTTTGTGCAAAAACTCAGCACTTGAAACTTCAAGGGAAGGTAGATATAGTCAATATAAGCACGTTCCCAAATCTGCAACACCAGAACCTTCACTTCGGAGAAATGCAGAGCAATCTCATTTCTCTTAGACACCCTATTTCACCAGACAAACATATTGTCAAGCACATCCTCCACTTTTGTATGATCTAAAACCTAAAAATATAGATATTAAACCTCTTAACACCTCTGATCATCATGTCCAAACCGCATGGTCATATATTCAAGCATGAAGAAATGTGGAGCAAAACACTAAAAACTCTATCACACTGAACTCTCTTTTATTCAAATTTTCTCAAAAGCACTTGGAAACCAAGTGAACCAACTTCATCAAAAACACTACTAACATCTCTGCAACACATCTACAACATCTACAACACTTTCCAACTACAACAATATTTCCTGCAAATACAATTCATACCAACAACCTCTGCAACTATACTGAAGTAGGACATAAATGACAACACTAGCAACATTGTGTTGACATTAATAGCAACTCTAAACTTCCAACAACTCTAATGCTAAGGGTTAACATCAACAACAACAATAGCATTTTAACACTTTCTTCATATAAGGGGTTGAAATCAATGAGAACACCCAAGCAACTCACAAACAACTCAAGCTTCCAACATCTCCAAACTTCCAACAGTCTATAGTGCTATGGTTGTTGCAAGATTATTAGGTTTAATATAGCTAGTGGGGTTGAGCTATGTGGAATAAACTATAGAGATAAGATCGGATAGGGATTTGATGATAATTTTAATCAAGAAATATCATTTAGAGATGTCAATTTTTCATCTCCCTATTGAGATATGATGATGAATTTGAAGGATTCAGATGTGGAGGATTTTGTGAATCTCGATTCGTCAAAAGTAGGTGTATTAGTGGATGATCGATATCCATCAATCAATATGGTAGTTGGAAAGGATAAGGTACCTATTGCCCAATTTTTCACCTATGGGCTCAATCAGGTGGACAAATTATGTTTCAGTGTTCTCAAAGGCCAAATGGGACATTTGCATCAAGGGTTAGGTCCTTATCTGGTGCTACCTCACAGGGAAGTCTATTGGAAAGCCTCACCTCAGTCAGATTTGGCATAAAATCCATCAAAGAAGAAGGTCGGCAAGACCATCCTGTTGTCTTGCTGACTAGCAGTGCGTTCTATTTGTTTGAATACACCAGTCGCCAGGACATTTGGGTCGCCAGGAGTTTTATGTATCCTCCACTAGAAGGAAGTCCTGCTGACAGTTATTCACGGGGCTAGTGTCGGGAGAAAGGGGCCTGTTGTGATGTCTTCATGAGCGAAGGTGGTCTTGGCGACAGATGATGAAAGGTCTCACCGAAGGATTTTTCCTTCGGCATAAGATTGTGACCTCGATGAGAGGTCTTGCCGATTAATCATAGTCTAGCTGAAAGGTTTTGGGATCGCCAAGATGTCTCACCAATGGAGGGTGATTTCACCATGAGCTCTTGCCACCCGCTATGAAGTCTTCCCAACCAGTGGAAGTCACACCGAAAGTTGTTCGCCAAGGCCGGCGTCGGGGAGTGTTGTTTACCTTTGGGGAGATGTCCTACCGACAAATGAAGGCCTCAGCGAAAAGAGATGTCAACGGGGAGACAAGAAGGACCTCGCTGTAACGTCCTAGCGACCGGGTGATGTCTCACTGAAGGGATGGTGCCTTCGGAATAAGGTTTTGGTCTCGGGGAGATGTCCTACCGATAAACATAGGTCTCGATGAAGGTTTTAAAGTTTGTCATGGTGTCTTGGCGACCAAGCGGAGTCTCCCCAGAGTGAAGTGAGTTCGGCATAGGAAAGTTGACCTTGACATGAAGTCTAGCCGAACGGAGAAAGTCTCACCGAAAGAATGGAGCCCTTGGTGAGATGTTGTCATCGGGGAGAGGTCTGGCCGACAAGAAGTCTCGGTGAAGGGAGGCGTCATTGATGAAAGGTTTCACCGACAGGGAAAGGTCTCGCCGAAATGAAATGCCCTCGGTGTGATGTCTTGACAAATGAGGGAAGTCTCCTCGAAAGAGGGTCCGCACTCACCAGGAGATGGAGGCTTCGGCATGAAGGCTAGCTAAATGGAGAAAGTCCTGCCAAAAAATGAAGGAGCTCGGGGAGAATGAAGACTGCGGTATGAGGTCTCACTGACCAAGTGATGTCTCCCCGAAATGAGGTACGCTCTCAGCAAAAGAAAGGAGTTCGTCGTGATGTCTCGGCAACCAGGTGAAGGTCTTGGCGAAAGATCATGCCTTGGCTATGATTTCTCCCTGACTAAGAATGGGTCTCACTGAATAGAATGCTTTCGGCGTAAGATGGTGGTCGTCGAGCTGAGGTCTTGCCGACCAAAGAGGGTCTTGGTGAAGGGTTGTGCCTTCAGCAAGAGGTCTCACCGACACATGGGTGTCTCACTGACAGAGGAGCATAGCGGTATAATGATGGGGTTTTGGCATGAGGTCTTACTGACCCATGTGAGCTCTCGCCAAAACAAGATGGCTTCGATAGGAAGTCTTGCTAACCCGATGGGGTCTTGCTGAATGAAGTGAGCTTGGAAAAATGAAATGATCTCGACGGGAGGTCTTGCCGACCCGTGAGAGTCTCATCGAAATGAATGATAGGAGCTCGGGGAGAGCGAAATGCACTCGGTGAAAGGTCTTGCCGAAGGGTGAAGGTCTCAGCAATGAAAGGGATATCGGTATGACTCCTGAGGGCTCACCATGAGGTCTTCCCGAAAGTGAAAAGTCTTGCCGATGGTCTGGGTGACAACCACTGTGGATGTCGTTATAAATTTTGAACTCACTATGTGGTCTTGTCGATAGTCATGCGCTATGCCAATAATCGATGAGGGGCATAATCACATCGAGGAGACACGATTAGTTTCTCACCAACATGCGATTCAATCTGAATGACCTTTGACCATCTGGCACCCCCATGAAGCATCTGTTCAACCAATCGGAGGAAGCTACACGAGAGCCATGGCAGTTTGACCCCTGTGAAGATGACTAACTAAACGAATGCAACATGGATTTTCTCTGAGCCCAGGAGCATTCAAAGCAGCTCGGCAAGGAGGTTCAACGGTGGACACGAGGGGGGCAGAAGTAAATGCTATGGTTGTAGAAGGATCTGATGACTTCTCCTAAGGATGATCTTTCACACCGACAGGGACACGGGGGATACACTTGAATGCAGCATTAACTTCATTCAAAAAGATCTAAGGGGGAGATCTTTCTGAAGACTGATATTTTGTAAGCCCTAGGGGGCTAACATCTTTTGTATATATGGTTTTTTTTTCCTTTTTTGTAGTTAGTTCGGACTTGGTACTTTTTTGCTTCTATAACTTGTAGAGTTCTTTGCAGAAGAGAGGCTATGTTTTGTAGCTCATGACAGACATGTATATCAGTGTTCACCATTGAAATCAATGAGTATAAGTACTTTACCTTTTCAATCTCTCTATTAAATCATGTGCATTTGTATAATTGATGAAACTACTTGTAAAACTGTATGATTCCTTGTAGTTATGTCTTATTTCAACACCTTTCTGTAGAGCAATATGTATTTTTGCAGGTTGTGAGATGTGTTCAAAACATAGTATTCTCTAGTTGTGGAGTTATTCCTTCCTTCTAGGAGTGTAGCCATATGAACCTTTTCATGAAATGTTTATGCAGAAAACATATGTGATTGAGTTGTGTATGACAAAGATTTTGTCATTGATTGAAATTGTGTTTTTAAACTGTGTTATATGCCTTCTTATTAAATTTGGTGCATCACCATAGAGTTAGTGTTTTTCGTTAGTTTTAATGTATTCTCCTTCTACCCTTTTCCTTACAAGATTAGTAGTCAGGTGACACCAAAGGAAGCCGACCTACTCTGGAGGTTGACCTCTATCTACAAGTGACCCACAACTTTAGAGGTCTTCCCATGTTACACTGGATTCTTGAGTTTATATTCTGCAGGGTGCAAATCCAGGTTGATAACAGTACCTACCTATACATGGGATGCCCATAAACATCAAGGGATGTGTGGTTTTGGTTACATCAATTACCCTATTGTATTGATGGTCATTTTCAATGACATGTTATCTAAAAGGATTGTAAATTTCTTCATGGTGGGGTTAATAGACATTGTAGATATGGGGATACTAGTTGTCTGGGTCTCATGTGTGTTTGTATACTTATGTAAGGATCTACACTTTGTAGTGTGTCAAAATGGGTGGAGCATTGGGGATTTGACACTATTATAGATATGGGTTGGGAGCACATTATGATTTACCAATTTGAGGGGGTTTGAACAACACAAGTAGCATATGAGTCAACAATTTATGGGTGGAGGATTATTTAGGATAACCTCAATGGGGACACCTTTGATAGATTGGTTATTATAGGTTGGTTATGGATGAGCTCATGGTAGAATATATCACATGGAGGCCACACAAGTTTGAGTATGCCTATAGAGTAGAGGACATATTAATTTGTTAGGATTAAGGTGTCATTTACCTTGAAATTCTATGTATATTTTATATATCTCAAACACTCTTAGAAAGCATCCTTTGATGCCTATAAAGTAATTGAAAATAATTTGTAATTGACTAGTTGTCATATACATTCATGAAGAAGGTGGACCACAATGATGGTAATTATGGTTGGCATTTGACTCACTAAATACACTCCTAATTCTAGGCATTGGGATTCATGAGAGGATAATCTCGTATTATGGATGATATTTTCCTAAGTTAGCCACTCCAAATGAAGCACTATACTTGGGGTATTCTCAGAATACCAAGTCCCACTTTTGGGACAATTGAGTTTTTCAAGGGAAGAGGGATGATTTAATAGAACACCTTTGTTCGAAGAAATATCTTCAAACGAAGGTCCTTCACTCGAAGGTATGCATGTAGATACCTTCAAGCAAAGGTCAACCTTCGAATGAAGATATGCTCCGTAAAAGGATGCTTTTTACACAAAGATCTTCAATCGAAGAACCTTCAAATGAAGGGGCTTAGTGTGATAGTTTTCGTATCTGCTTTAAAATTTCCTCAGAAAATCCAGTTTCAAACCTCAGGTTGGACCTTCATATGTAGTTAACTTGACAAGATATTTTGTAGGATTGTGTCCCTCGAAACAATATTTCCAACAAGTATAGTTTTGATATGTTTTCATTTTACCATGCATTCAATTTTCAATTTTTATTGAACATAGTTTTTTCATCGAACATCAAGTTGTTTGTTCTACAAAGTTGGAAAAATAGTAAACCATTGTAAAATAATTAAAAATACCTTTACACTAGATATTGGTGTCCTTGTTTCACCAAAAAAAATGAAATTGAATTTCAATATAAACACAAGTTATGTTGGATAGCATACGGCTATGTCCAAATTATAGTTACAGTGACTTCAAAAATTAATTAAAAAATATGTAACAAAAACTTATGAAAAAATATTCATGCATTAGATATTGATGTTAAGAATCTATATTTTAAAACATAGAATTTTACCCTTTCTAGAAAAAAAGGTAATGTTGGATGACATAAACATTACTTTCTAAAAATGTTGTTTACTATCTAAAACTAGTTATTAAAGGAGATGTTGAAAGATTCATGATTTATTTCAAAAAAATTCAAAAACTATATTTAGAATCTACACATAAATCGCCACAAATCACTAGTTCACATCATCTTCAAGTTCTTAACAATTTAGGTGTTATAAGTCTCAGAAAGCGAATATTCGGTTAAAAATGTTGATATAAATATCCATCTTAGCCAAAAAATGGGACTCATTATTGTGGGATTACTCCTTGAAGATGTGAGCTGTTGAGAGTTATGAAGAAAATATTCCTTTGTATCTATATTTACTACTATGGGGACCAATTTATTGTGCCCATGTAAATTCATTTATCAATTTATTATTCTTAGAAGATGCTCTCCAAGGTGGGCATGGAATTTTTGTATGATACCATGGTTTTGGTATCCATTATTTTGGTTAACCATTTATGGTTTTATCCTTTGTCCATGCTTATATATTGGGGGTATGAGATAGTGGTTTAGAGGTTATTTTATAGGTACACGATTGTTGTCAAAGTCTTTTCAAAGTGAAAAGAGTGTGAGTGTGTTGGATGTGTCTCATTCTTGAAGATTAATGCGTACTTTTCTTCTTTCTATATAAATTTTCTTTCCTGAAAGAGTTTCTCCATGTAAATAATTGTGTTGATATTATTTTCTAATTTTATTCTTTTGTTAAATTTTGCAATCACATAATTATCTTATAACCTAATCTAAAGTCACATATTCTATATTCACATGCACTTGTAGAAGATTTTATTGTAATAGGTTTACCTTGTTTCTCAACATTTCACATCAAAGCTAATTATTTTTTATAGAGAGGGAAAACTTTCTATTAAGTGTTGAATATTTTTTGCATGTAGTAGGAATTTTCATATTATGTAGTTTTGCATATTTGAGAAAAGGATTGAAAACCATGGATGTTAAGAAATTTAATGGTACTTGTTACAAGATTTGAAAATTGAATATGAAATATATACTTGAAGAAAGAGAGATTAATGGTTTCCTATTTCATAAGAAAATAATCCATATTATATATTGCATGAATATTGGTTAAGATTAGATAAGAAGGAACAAGGAACCGTTTGTTTGTGTCTTGCATATTTTTTCCTCTTGAATGTTTCTAAGGAGACTACTGCAATCAAGTTGTGAAAGAGGATAGGAAATATCTATCAAACCAAAAGTTGTTGATTCTACTGTAAACCATTTAAATATAATTAATTTGATTTTAAGTCATATTTATTTTATAAATGTTAATTTGGAAAAAGAAGATAAATGCATCTTATTACTTTCCTCTTTATTGAATACTTGGGAAAATGTTTTTTTTTTCATTAGTGGTAGTGATGTATAGACAAAAATTGATAATCTTATTGCTACTCTAATTTTAGAGGAGATAAGAAGGAAATCCATGAATGAAGGCTTGAAAGTTGATTTTCATGTATGTGTAAGGTCTACAAAAAAAAGATAATCTAAAGGGGATAAGAAGAAAGATAGATCCAAGTTTAAAGGACATTCTAAAACCCCAAAGAAGAGTAAAGTGTTGGAACTATGGTAAGAGGGTGCATGTGAAGAAGGAATGAAAAATCAAGAAAAAGAGTTCAAATTTATCCGTTAAAGTCTTTTGATGATGGTGACAATGACTCTCTATTTATTTCTTCTAAAACCATTAGTTATTATGCTTGGATTATTGATTCAAGGTGCTCCTTCTATATGACTCATAGAGATTGGTTTTCTACCTATACAATTTATGATGGAGGATAGGTCTTCCTTGGAGACAACAATACCAAGAAAATTATTGGTAAAAGAAAGGTGTGATTTTTTAAGTGATGGAAGGCTTAAAACTCTTGATCATGTTTTAGATATTCCAAATTTTATGATAAATGCACTTTATTTATCCAATTTAAATGATTATGGTGTGCATTTGATATTCAACAAGTCTTGTTGCAAGTTGGTAAGAGTGAACTTGGATTGAGACCTTGTCTAGGTTAAATTCCTCCACATTAATTATTCCAATGTAACTATCACTAAAAATACATGTATATTGTGGCACCAATATTTGGGTCACATAAGTGAAAAAGATCTTAATACCATTGCTAATAAAATTTTGTTTGATGGTTTTTCTAATTATTATGTTGGCAAAAATTATTTATGTGAGAATTATGTATTTAGAAAATAAAATAGATTTATATTTCATATTAAAAATAATATAAATATTATGGGTGGTTGGGCGGGCGCCCCTCCACGCTGGCAGAGGGTCTATGGAGGGGCATGACTCAGATTCTACATGGAGCATTTAATGGTTTGGTCATCGCCAATCTGATGGAAGTGTTGGTTTTGACATGTGGTGATGGCTTCAGGGTATGTCGATTACAGAGAATTCATGCATAGTGGTTAGTTGGAAAATGATCATCATTTCAAGGTAAGTTCATGCTTTAAGATCGAAGTTAGAGGATGGAATTTTCATGCAAGGATAGAATGCCTTACATCGACATAATTCTTCACTCATGTGATGTGAGCTTGGTCTGTTTTCTGTGGGCATTATTAATGGATGTTGGAGTTAGCGGCTTGTTTGTGTGTGGTTTGAAGAGTTTTTTCGGTGTCTTTATTGGTAGTGTCTAGGAAGACGAAGGTCAACTTATGGTGGTTTCAAAGATGGAAAAGCCAAGCCACTCCAAGTTTATAATTTCTATGTCTATGGAGGGGCTGGAATCGTTTGGTGCAGACAACCCCATTTCTCTGCTAGCGACGGAGAGGCAAGCCACCTTCAGGGAAATCACCGGCCAACAGTTTAAGCGTATTTTGCTCGATAGTGACCCTCTAGTCTCGGTTGCTATAAAAATGGTGTTAGGGAAAGGTCATCTAGTTAGAAAGGAGTATGCAAAAGACAATGCATACACTTCTTTGTTTTTTTTGGCTGTGTTGCTAGACGTTGAAGTGTCTAAGGTGGTGGCCAAAGAATTGCTCATGCGCCTATTTCCTAGAGATTTTTTGATGGTTTAGAGGAGACTCTTAAAGCGACATTTGTTGGAAAAGGGATTTTGCATCCTTCAGATTTAGAGCTTCTCTAGAAAATGGACGAGGCGGTGAAAGTCTTCCCTTTCCTTCTGGATTTGAAAGGGACAAAGCTTATGCATCACCGGATGGTCTTGGTTGTGGCAATGGAATTCCTGAAAAGGAAACTAGGGATGGTGGTGGAGGAAGGTTTGGAATGGGAACTGGTTGATTTTGACACATTTGCAAAATTGAATGGGTTTCTTTGACGCTCGACCACTTTCTGTTTGAATTTTTTCTCATTGGATAGTAGTTTAGCCTCTGGGTTTTCGGTTGTGGCTTGGTCGCAGCCAATTTTGACTAAATTCAGTGAATTTCTTGAGTAGTTATGGGTATCGGTCAAGTTTATGGCTTTTGGTCTGGTGATGAATTCCTACATAGCAGATGTGTTGTATGGTAGCTTTTATTATTAATAAAATATCTAATCCTTACGTATAAAAAAAATATATAAATGTTATTATTGTAAATGATTCATTTGGATGCAATTATTTTAGTGAATGATGGTTCTATGGTTAAATTTCATTGTTATTTTATGTTAATTGATGATGTCTCTAGATACCCTTAGATTTATTTTATTCATTTAAAATATATTTTTTTACAAAGTTTAAGGAATTTAAAACCTTAGTAAAAAAATAAAAGAGATAATAAGATAAAATAATTGAGGTATAAAAATGATGTTAAATATTTCTCCAATGCATTTGATAAATTCTATAAGCATACATGTATTATTTGGTAGAAGACAACATATTACACTTCCCAGAAAAATGGGATAACAAAAGAATGAACTGAACCTTAATGGAAAGAGATAGAATTATGATAAGTGGTATGCAACTAGATTTTTTTTAGGTTAGAGGATGTAAGTACTTGTTATTTGATTAATCAATCTCCTTATTCAACTCATGTTGATAAAATTCCTTATGAAGTGTGGACAAGTAAGAAGAATTTAGATTTAAATTTAAGGATATATGGTTGTAAGGATTATGTTCATGTTCCTTAGGAAAAGTGATCAAAATTGGATCCAAAAGCTTAGAAATGCATTTCATTGGTTACAATGATAATTTTAAAGGCTATAAGCTTTGGAATACTCTAACCCATTTTTTTTCAAGCTTTGGAATCCTCTAACCCATTTTTTTTCTAAAGATGTGATTTTCAAGGAGTTTAGAGGTTATTTAGGTGAAGAAACCCCTAAATAAAATAATAAAGTATGAGAGTATTGCACTTCAAAACTAAAAATAGATACACTAGAAGATGCATATGTGGAAGAATAGTCAAATGGATCATAGGATATAGAAGAATGATGATGTGAATGTAAGCACATATAAGAACATGTAGAGCCCATTAGTCCTAACTTGAGGAGATAAAAAAATATTAAATTATAGTTGAAAATTATAGCCCACTATATTTATATTATGTATTTTTTTTGTTAAGTACTAACAATGAACCTATATTTTCAAGGATATTTGGAGGATATTGCGTCTCGGATACAACCCACATAGGAGGAGATGATAGAATTAGATAGATATGACACCTAGGATATTGTTATTTTTCCCAAGGGAAGAAATCCCATTGGTTTCAAGTGGATGTACAAAAATAAATTTGGTGCGGGCATTCAATTTGAGTGGTACAAGACTAGACTATTGGCTTTACTCTAGAGATGGAGTTGATTTTAGTGAATGCTTATCTTTTTTTTGCTAATTTTTTTTTATAAAATAGGCAAAATTTAGAAGGCTTAGGACCCAAACATAAAGGGCCCAATAAGACAAAAAGTTCAAAAAGAATAAGCATAGTCGAAGGCCTCTAGCCAAAGACACCAAACCAACAGCTAACCATCAACAAATCAAAGTTTTTAAAAAAACTTAAGAAAAAGAGAACCAAACTACATATCAAGCTTCTCCCAATCCTCATGGAGGAAATTAGAGAGTTTCCAACTATAAGAGCTTGTGTTAGCACCTTTAGAATTTTCATGATTTTTTATTTCATCATTTAACGTAGACTGAGGGTGGCCACCAAGTGGTGGATGACCTTCAAAGTGAAGCAAGAAAGACCACTCAACTTTCTTTCTAGGCCATCCACTCGAGGCATCAGAGCAATAACGTCCTCATCGATCTTCTTACACTTAAAGAAAGTGTCCATTTTAGGTTCCTCAATAGGGGTGGTATCCAGGTCCTTTGAATCATACATCATAGTATTAAGTTCTGGGAATAGGCTTGGTCCTTTAATATCCACATCTACATCCTCATCCTTCTCCTTCTTACTACTATACTCATCTTCCCTATTATCCTCCTCAGTCAAATCACTAGAAATCTTGTCCATAGTGGGGTTGGGGATAGGACTACCCACCAATTTGTGAGACCTCCAAACACTAAGCTAGGACTATTAGCTTGCTTAATTAAATTTGGCTCCCTTATGCTCTCTTCCTTTCCAATGGTCTTTATGTTGTCCTCCTCTTCATCTTCAAAAATGGTCTCTTCAACATAGAATTTTACCAAGGGATTTTTCTTCTTCTTGCAAATGGGGTTTTTAAGTTCAGTTCTAGCCCTTTTTCTAGAACCTTTACAAGGGATGTTCTTAAGATCGCAAAGACTAACAAGACCAATTTTTTAGTTAGAGGTTCTGTGGGTTTTTGGGGCCTTAGGATGTGGATTAAGGGGCTTGGAATCAATCTTGGGGGTTAATATATGGGCAAAAAAATTCAATTTCCCTTTAGTGGGAGGTGTTTTGAACTTCTCAAAGAGAGAGTTCAGGGGCTTCTTAGAAGGGAAGCTTTCAAGTGGGGGTTCTTTAACAATGTTTCTTTAACAAGATAGACCCTAATGGGCTTTGGGGGATAGAGGGCCAAGTGAAAATGATAGAGCCTAAGGATAAGCCCCTAGTGGAGTAGAATAGGTGGCTTATCAGGATTCTTGTCTACCACATCGAAAGCTTCCTTTATTGACACTTCCAAAGAAGAAAGAAAATAAAAGGGGAAACTAATGGTTTTTTTTTCCTAAAGTGATCAAGCAAAGGAAGGTGGTAGAAGTAATAACACTTGAAATTCTCTTCCGATGTAATTTATTTCATCAACAAAAAACATACCTTATTCCAAGGTTGAGGTAGCTTTGCCCTACCATAGCCTACATGCAACTTGATTAGAATTTAACCCTTCTTGAAGAACAAATTCATACTTTCCATATCTGGCACCTTTTTATGTCTTTTAAAATTTGGCCATTGCAATATATTCCCATCACTTGGGCAATAACATCTTTGATAACCTTAAAATATATGCCTCACACTTTAACCTATCTTTTTCCCGAGCACTTGTAAATTGTATAGAACAATTTTCATCATGTCTATTGAGGCTCTCTAGGAATGGAGCCAAACCACCTTCAACACAAATGTAGCAAAGAAATGGGTCATTCTTTAACTCATCACAAGATCCAAGCTTTGTCTACACTCTATCACCCCCCATAATGCAAGTATTTCTCAGGTGGTTGCACTATTAACTGAAGATGAATACCATTTAGTAACACAACATGAAGTAGATTTAAATCTGGTTGCTTCTACAGTTAGTGAAATAGATAAGCAACATTTACAACTCTGGCACAATCACCAGTGTACAGAAAATCTATGTCTTCAGATTCTTTTCATCTATTCTAAAAGAGCCAGAAGGATACATTACTTCCTTCTGTTGAATCTAACTCCTACTCTATTGCTACTCTTAAGTTTCTCTTACTTCTTAGAAAATTACTACTATTCAAAATCTATATCTCTATATCTGTAAACCTCTAAACCTCCTTCCTTCTTCTTTTTTCCTCTACCCCTTTTACAAAGAGGCAAAAATGTTATATATACAAAATGTACCAAAAAGAATGTGTTGGCCCCTATTTTAGGGTTTACGAAATATTAGTTCGTTACAGGAGGGTCCACCCTCATATCTTTTCAGAATGAATTTAATGTTGCATTCAATTGCATCCTTCGTGTCCATGTCAGTGAAAGATTGCTTCGGGGATGACCTCTAGATCTTTTGCAACTATGGCATTTACTTATGGCCTTCGTGTCCACCTTCGAACTTCCACCAGAATCGCTTTGAATTCTCTAAAGCATTATCATTAATGTCGATCCCCCCTTTTCTAGTAGCTATCACTATGACTCATGGTTTCTTCCTCCGTTCTGCCTGATTCTCGCTCCAGATCTTTCTGCAAGCTGAACATCTCTAGAAGCAGCATCAGACTTTTCATTAGATCTCCACACCAGTGTTCACCGAGCTGCTCCATCGGCTCATTCATAGAGCAGATCCACACCAGTCGCATTCTATTGATCTTCCTCACAGGGGTAGTCAACCAGTCAAACTGTCCAGGTTTACCTTTAATTCTCTCTGATTGGTTGACTACATGCCACATAAGATTCTCGAGCGGTCAAAAGTCGTTCACACTAAATCGCATGTCAGTGAGACACTAATCATGTCTCCCCAATGCGATCATAGCTCCTAGTAGTTATCGGCAAGACACATGACAGTCGGCAAGACATCACATCGAGCCCCTCTTCTTTCGGCGAGACACCATCGGGTCGGCCAGACATCACGGCAGGTTCCATTAGTCATGTTAAAGGTTTTAAAACCATCAGTGAGACCATTGCTTGTCGGTGGGACATAATGTCGAGCTCCTCCATTCTCCCCGAGCTCATTCTATTTCGGCGAGACCCTCTATAGTCGGCCAGACCTTATGGCGAATATAAATCTTTTCCTGATGTCGTTCCATTTCAGCAAGAGTCCACCCTGTCGGTGTTACTTCATGTCGACGTTATCTCTCTTAAAGAGATCTTTCCGATGACATCCCCTTTTCGCCGAGACTCCGACGGATCGGTGAGACCTTATGCTGATATCATCTCATGTGGAGACTAGCTTCCTTTGAGACATTACAGAAGTCATGCCCTTTTCGGCGAGCTCATTTCATTTTAGGGAGACTTTGCTTAGTCGGTGAGACCTTTTCCGACTCAAAACTTTAGCCGAGACTTTTTCGGCATGACTTCTCTTTGAGGCCTTCATCTTTCAGAGACTGCGCCCAGTCACAAGACTTTACCCCTTCGGCTAGACATTATGCCGAACTTAAATCTTTGGCGAGACTCCCCGTGTCAGCAGGACATCCCGGCGAGAGCACAATGCGTACACCAAAGGCATCATCCTTTTGGTGAGACATCACTCTATTATCCAGGGACCTCCTGCCGAACTCAAACCACTACGCTGATACCGCTTCACCTCGGCAAGAGTCCACCCTATTGGTGAGACTTTATCTTGAAGCCACCTCTGTCACCGAGACCTCACCTCTTCAGCTAGACCTTATGTCGAAGGTATAACCTTTCGCCAAGACTTCATGGGTCAGCAAGACCTTTTCATCAGCACAAATATTTTTCACGGCCTTCTAACTCACGCAATGTTCGGTGAGACTTTAACATGTCGAGGGAGACATCACGAAAAATTATAAGCTGATTAATTTATCGGCCCGGTAGGACATTCAGATAAGATCTTTCTTGCCAGTCGGAAAAAGACATCTAAAGGTCTTAGCGACCTTCCTCTTGAGGATTTTTATGCTAAATTGGATTGAGTGATGCCTTCTAATAGAGCTCCTTGAGAAATTTCATCATGTGCATGATTTAATCCTGCAAAACAAGGTCTCCATTAGTCCTCAGAAGCATATGAAATATATTATTTTTCACCATTTCACTTAATTTTCAACAAAAAGGAACTCAACTTTAACTGAGGCATAACCAAATTCAGCAGAACAAAAACAAACTCAGGAGGAAAACAAAAGAACTCCCAAGACCAAACCAGACAACCAAAGGCAAAGAAAACAAAAGCAAAAAGAAAGAGGGGGACCCATTTTGTTCCAAAACAAAATGGGGTGGTTATGCAAGGCATAACAAATGGCGACTCGTCTGGGGAAATGGTTTAACCATTTTCAAGAAACTGAAGGATTCAGCTACCCAAAACTCCTGGTTTATGAACATCACAACTCCAGTTGGGTCAGTTTTAACAACCAAGGTTGAGCTAGAATCTCAAACGTAAGTCAACATTGGCTACCCCTGAATCTAAGTGTGTGCTTGATGGTGCATCACTCTTTTATAAAGTTTTCCTCATCTTTTGAACAACAATGTGCAAGATTTGAACTACATGAGTTGATTCCCTTTGGTTGTTGTGCAATGATATCCTGGGCATTGCTTCGCTGTCAGTCAGGCATTCATAGCCCCAACGGAGATACCTCTAGTTTTCTCACAACATTGCTCTACTGCCAGCCAAGCGTCCATAGCCCTGGTAGAGATACTGAAATCACCCATTCATATTGAGTCCTCCTTTCTTGTAGATAATTCTTTTTCTCTTCTTCTTTTTTTCTTTTCTCTTGGAGTTTTAGATGTTTCATTCATTTTATTTTTCAATATGTCAGATGTCAGACATCCGTTCTGGGTTGAAAACTACCATGGACCCCATAACAACACTTGGGAGATCAAAATTTTCACTCAAATCTTACAACACTATCATCCTAGGATAAATATACCATTACAAGAGGAGATGATCTTGATGATTTGTGATAGATTCAGAGGTAACTAATGAAGATTGTTTACTTTGCACCTTGTTTTCAAGACTTTCCACAACTCTTATTGATAATGGGCATAAAGCAAAGAATTTAGGACAAAATCACCCAATCAGAAAACCTAAAAAATATCTAAACCACTTCTCTCCTCATAACCAAAGTATACTTCAGATAACAACCCACCATTTCAAAATGGAAAGAACAGAGAAACCCCAAAGAACAAACAAGACATAAACCAAACAGCAAAGGAAACGAAGGGACAAAAAGAAAGGAAAAACAAAAAAACAACAAAACTATTTACAAACAAAAAAATAAACAGAATATTCACAGACAGAACATAAAATTATTTACAGAGATTATTTACAAGCATAAATGCAGGAACTATTTACATAAATGCACTCCCCAGCAAAATACCAAACTTCATGACCCAAAATAATGTTTAAGAAACTGTCCATTGACAGGCAATGGAACAGGTTCTCCCATTAGACTACTTAGTCAGAAAGCATTTTCTCCTAGGATCTCAGCGATTTGATAGGGACCTAACTAGAGCTTATCAAATTTCTGGTGATTACCCTTCTTTTCACTAGCTTTATCCCA
>VDFB02176453.1:0-35787 GCA_007258455.2 Sequoia sempervirens
AAAACCAATTTTCATGGGAGATAGAAAAAGAAGTGCAATCTGATTCCAAACAAATTGAAAAAAATATTTTTAGAATCTACAGACAAAATGTGACAAGACTCTAGTTTGCATCATCTTCAAATTCCTCATGGTTTAATCACTATAGGTGCCCAAATGTGGAGATTTTGTTAAAATAAAAAATATTAGTGTCCAGTTTGGCCAAAAATTGTAAACCACTATTGTGGGATCACCCTGCACCCAATTAATGACTGTATAGCGAAGCAAAGAGTTGATACTTGTCACAATTTGAAAATGGAAATAGGATCATCGGACCCACCATGCGGGTGGTAAAGGAAGCTCAGCGATTGATCATTCATCAATGAGGAGATGGTGCCAGAGGCTTCAGGTTCTACGTGGTGAAAGGGCACTAAATGACAGTCATTCAAAAAGTCAACAGTAAGGAAATGACGAACAAGCATGTGAGTTTCAACAAGAAAAAAGATTTCAGAGCAAGATCATTTGGAACAGTGAAGAGGCAACAAAAACCTAAGGGGGGCAGCCCGACAGGGCAGGCCCGATAGGCTCCAAGGACACCAATATGAAAAGCAAAGGCAAACAACTAAGGGAACTTCTCGAAGGCCTAAAGCCTTGAAAATTTGAGGGGGAAAAAACATGGTCAACTCAAGATGAACTCTCTAAAGCGCATTGACTACCTAGAACACCAAAATAGGGGGCACGCAAAATGAGACAAAAATGAAGTGACCTGATGAGGCAAAAAGGAAGAGGTTCCCATTCCAAATAGGGCATGTGTGCTAAAAGCACAACATGTGGTAATGGCTAGTAGCATGCAAAATTCATTTCTTAGTTGTGGTGTCAAGATAGGACCTATTTAAGGTCTCTATGGTAGCAGATGGCTTCATGTTATTTTTGTGGTAACAAAATTTATTTTTGACTGATGTGTTACACGTTTTATGTAATTTGAATTTAGGTCCACCTTATGTCATCATGGTATTTTATGAATCCCTAAACAACATAGAAGAGTATTAATGTAATGTCATCTATATATCTTTCAAATGTTCAAATGCATGGTGTGAAGTATGTTAAGTAGAATTACACTGGTGTGAAGAAAAAATGGTTACAAGAGTAAATTGAAGAGAAGATGGTGAAGAGTTACATTTTAGTGTGTGCACCAAAATCAGAAGATCATATGCAGTGAGGAAGAGTGTTAGTTGTAACTCTAGCATGTGTATGAGATACATAGAATATCCACAGGAATTATCTTTGTATTCTAGTAAGACTAATGTTCTACCTATTGTTCTAATTCAATTGGGGACTGGTGTCTCTATTAGGTTGGTGCCTATAGATACAATAGGGGATTGGTTTATTCGATAGGTTGGTGCCTACTTCATATTATAAAATTCACTTGTATATTTATGTATTGCGAGGTTGGATTTGTACAATAGATCCAAGCAACTATTCTCACCATGGTTTTTCTTAGCTTGGGTTTCCACATATATCTGGTGTTCTCTTGTGTGTGTGTTTTTACTCTTAATGTTTCTTAATAGTAGTGAAAATTCATGTTTTATGTTTAGTTACTTTTGTTGTGGTTAGTTGTGAAGAATAATATATTCTAATAACTGTGGTTGAGTTAAATTTTTTGAATTGATTAGATCACCTAATTCACCCACCCTCTTAGTAGATTGTGTTCCCTTCATTTCCTTGCCACAAAACTCCTAGGCCTATAACCATTCCTTTAATTGTTGGATAGAAGCCTCTCTGTGATTTTTAGATCAGTATTGAAAACTGTTGATTCAACAATATTGGGAATATTGTCTATATGATTTTTTTATGTTAATATGATTAATCTATGTGAAGGTGTTATTCCATTTATTATGTTAATTATTTAATTTTCACATGTTTGAATTTTACATTAATTATTCACATTTATTTTGATAACATTGTATATTATAAATTATACTAACTCTAATATTTATTATATTAAATTCACTACTAATACTTAATAACTATGAGAGGAAAAGTGACATCACATTATATTGTGAAATTAACCTCATGGTTGCATCCATGAGGGTTTAGAGATGACTTCTGGTATATAATTTTTTATTATTTTTTACAATGAAATTTTACAATGAAAAAAATTAAGGGCCCTAGTACAAGAAACCATATGATTATAAAAATTGAAACAATCATAAAAAAATTCCATACCACTATACCACCTTGACATTTCTCTATTTTTATTATAGGTCAATATAGGGGTATATATATAGACATCAAGATATATACTTTATTTGAATGAGAACATATAATCTACAATATACACATAGGTTTGAGGTACACATTAATGGTTTGCATACATAATGAATCCACCCAACATAGTTATGTATACATAAATGTCTACCATTATCATGTAGGTATACATAGTCAATTTAGGGTTTTATGCTACAAGATAGTTGATGTTTATTGTCTTAGGGTAACTTATATTCTATACATCAAGATTTAGTGTATATATATCATATTTGAGGATATCATGGCATGTGTACATCACCATGGGTTTTTTAAACCCATAGTTTGTATACACTATGTGGGGATTTTAAAACCCTTGTGTATACCACCATTGGATTGAAACCTATGGTGTATAACATAATTTTTTATTTACATTACTATCATACAATTAAAAAAGAGAAACAAAACTGCTTAAAATTAAATTTTTCATTTTTTCCTTTAACTTTATTTTATTTTTTAACATTTGTGGGGTGCTTGGTCATATAGGTGACCAAGATCCTTGCTTCTTAATAGCCCCTAGTCATAGTAATTTGCATGTCATTGATCACGTGAAAGCCCAAAAAGTGTTTAGCACCTATCCATCGATCCCTACTCACCTGGGTGACCAATAGCTATCTTCCTTGTGGCTAAATAGATGCCACCACATCTATTCACCCTTCAAATGAGTTTTTCTACAAAACTGAGCATTACTTTTCACCTACTGAGGTTTTTTATATACTTGTATTAGAAAGATGATTTGGAGCTCTATGTTGTGGGTCAACACTTTTTTCTAGATTTTCCACCAATAATAGGGTACACTCATTCAAATTTTTACTTTATTTTAAAACTTCTAACTCTCATAATTTTTGCATTAGAAATAATTTTTTAGTAATTTTTTAAAATTTTCAAAAAATTACAAAAAATCTAATGGTGTTATTTATTTTTTCCTTGGAATATCTTTTTTGGCATATTTGATCACATTTAAAATTGAGATTAAAATTAACCAATCATATTTTGATTTGGATACCAAAATAGACAGGTTTATTTTATCCCTAAGATTCACTTACTATAGTACTCTCCTCTTGCACTCTAGAGTGATGTCGAGGATAAAAAATAAGTGATATCTTTCTTTTTTGTCTAGGGGGTTCTCTAGGGATTTGATCACCATAGGGCATGACATAAACTCTCATGTTTTAATGGAGTATAAATAGTGGTTTGTGAATTGAAAGATACACCTCATGGAATTGAAATTTTTCATTTTGGGATAAGCCCCCAAGAAATTTATACCTTGGGAAAGTGAAGGTGGAGATTTGGGTTACACTCTCCTCTTGAATATTTGAGTTATTTTCCTTTCCTCTATACAATCATGAATCATTTACCCTCCTAGTATAATGAGCATATCCCCCTAGTTGAGCTTGTGAAGCCTACATCATCATCCTCTAACATCCAAATATACTAGTCAAACTAATATCTTATACACTCATCCTATCTTGGCATAACCCTAGGTTATACTTAGCACATCCTTATGGTTTATTGATCAACCTATCATTTCAATCCACATCTGCTCATCCACACCCATCTCATTTATTAAAATATTATTAAGTCCTAGGTGCACATAATCTCATATATCCCTATCCATATACATTCATCATATACCATAATCTTCATTACAACCTAGGTTGACATCTTCATAGGAGTTCACATACTAAGTCTATATCATCCATACACATTTCTATCCTAAGTACAGACACCATAATTTAAATCATACGTACCCATTCCCCCATGATGTAGAGATTCTCCCTCCTTATTGCCTTAATTCAAAATTATTCCACAAAGGAAACACATAGCAACACAACTTGATTTTCAAATCAATTTTTAGATACATACAACATAGTTATTTAAATTCAGTAATACAAGATTTTATAAACCAATTACAAATAGGCTCTTTCCCTCTCTGTGTCAATATTGTTATCTACTGTAACACCAATTCTCGACACACTTCTCTACACTCACATCCCCACTTTTTCTATCCTTTGTTCTACACATTCACAATTTGAAAGATTGCCTCTATTCTCCTCACAAGGTTGAATTTCTCTTACCAATGCACTCCACATTTAACACAACACCTTCTTTCTCTAATATGCACTTCCCTTGGCTTGCTTTGCATTACCTTCTTAGTTGCATCTTCTTTCTAATAGGTTTATTTATCCTTCTACCTACACTCTCTCAACTCGCATGGGCTCTTTCTTCTTTTTTTCCAGTCTATGCCTTTAGCCTATGCGCCCCTCTCTCTCTGGCTACACCCTTTCTACACACCTAATTCCACCTTTTCTTCGTGGCTGTGCATCTTATCTTTTCTACTCATTCAGCAAACCTCTTGCCTCTATTGTCCTGACTTTTTACATCCCCTATTTTTAAAAATTGGAAAGGAATTTTAAATATTAGACTTCAAAATTAAGCCCCAAATCCTTTCGTTGCCTCTAACTTGACCCTTTTCCTTTTCTTTTTCTGGTTTCTTTTAAAAACAAGAATATGTATTAGTTCAAGCCATGAACCCTACTTCAATTTTTCTTTCATTCAAAATAGAACATCTTTTTTTGACCCATGACAAAATTTAAGAGGTTTATACACTACAAAGAGAAGAAAACAAAACAAAACCAAAATTGAAGAAAATTGAAACAATAAAAAAAAATTTGGGTGGTGTTGATCACCCATTCGCCCGTGTGTTCCTACACCAAACACGCTAGGTAAATAGAATGTTCCCTGAGTTGGTAAACTCGGGGACATTCAAAGGTGCATGGGACGATAATCCCATTTTTTTTATCCTACACTACTCCTTATCCATGGGAGTCTTCTCTCTTCTATACTTCAACCCATCCTCAACATTCAAACCATCTCCACTAAAATTATCTCATTCCTCTAAACAACCTCTTACCACAGGTCCATCTTGGTGCTCTCTACATTTTCTTGGACTACTATTCTTTCTTCCTTTATTGCACTGCTACAATAAATTGAAACCCAATCTGTTCTTTTCCTCTAAAATCTACTCTCTTAATGGTTGTAAATCATTGCACTCACTTTGTTCCTTTCTCTACGTGTTGCTTCTCTATGCTACAACAAACAATAGAACTAGATTCTTTCATCTGCTTCTCCTACAAAGAGTTCAACATATACTTTTGTCTATCTTTTTGGATGGTATACACATTTTTTCTACCATCATAGATGGCTTCCCTATCAAACTGTCATGGCCTACCCAACAACACATGACAAGTAGTCATGGGCATCACATCGCACAACACCTCATCCCTATATGAACCAATCTGAAAACTAACTAAACATTGCTCCCTCACAGGACCATGTCATGTTCCTTCTTCAACCAAGAAACTTTGTACAAACTAGGATGCTTACTCCTTTTCAAACTTAGTTTTTCCACCGTTTCTTTTGTAACTAATTTATCCATACTACCACTATCAACAATAACCTTACAAAACTTACATCCAACCTTCCACACAGTCCAAAAGAGACTCCTTTAAGATGGTTTCTCCACTGTATCTGGGTTCACCAACACTGTCCTCATCATGAGAGATTCACCATATTCTGGGTCTATTACTTTTGGGGATGCATCACACTCCTCATCCTCTTGTGCCAAGTGATGTCTTGCTACACTCTTCTTGTAACTTCCTTCATGTACTTGAGAACACTTGAAAGCAAAATGACCAACTTCTCCATAATGATAACATCGGAATGAAAGCCTTTTGCTACTGCCACCACTTCCTCTCATTGATGTCTCCTTTTCTTTTATGTTTTTACCCCCCTTTTTACTCCATTTGGGATTAGATTCTTCCTCAATATGGTTTCCTTTACTACTACTCGCTTGTCCCTTTTCGGCTCCAAATCTTCCTTGCCTTTTGGAATTATTTATTTTCCTCTTCATTAATTTATCCTCTGCCTTCAACCCATACTGGTATGCTTCCTCAACTATGGCAATCTTCAACATACTCATCTCATCCTCTATGTTAAACCTTAAGCCATTCACATACCTGGTTTTCTTTTCCCTATAAATTTCATGCCTTCCAGATCAAATAACCAGCTTGTAAAATTCTTTCATGTAATCTTTTACGATTATATCTTTTTGCTTTAGATTTTGTAGTTTCTTGAAAAGCTCCATTTTGTAATCCCCATGTATGAATTCCTTCTTCAACTTTGTCACCATCTAGTTCCACCTCATTATTTAGGGATCTCCATCCATTTCTTGTTCTTTCTGCAATCATTTCCACCATTTAATACAACATGCCCTTTCAATTTCGTTTGAGCTATCTTCACCCACTGTGGATCTTTAATACCCTCTAATTTGAAGTACTCGTCCAACTCTCCAATCAAATCGATTAACTCATATGGATTTAACATTCTAGAAAAGTTTCAAAAATCCATCTTATTGCTCTTCATTATTCTTGAAAGAGCTCTCAAAAATATTTCTTTTTTGGCGTCCACTAGTTGTTCCTCCTCTTTTTCTTCCTCCTCTTCTTCTTCTCTTTCATTTTCTTCACCTTCCATTTCTTTCTCATTCTCACATTCTACTCCTCTTTCTCTTCTTTAGCTTCTATTACTAGCACCTAGTTTCCCCTAGTTTCTGATACCTTCAATCGCCATGTCACAAAATATTTCAAGTACAACCTCTAGTCTAGGTCTTCCTCTTCCTCTTCCTATTTGAGGCGGCATCTCTTCCAATCAATGGTTTCAACTCTCAACTATTTGGGATTCCACACATGCCCACAACAATCCTTTTGAGATCTGCACTTTCGTCACTCTCTCCCATAGATCCTAGTAGATACTGTCCATGCTCAAAACTGTCTACTTTGATATCAATTGATGTAGAGACTCCCCCTCCTTATTAGAAATGTGGACAAAGATAGACATAAAATAAATCACAATAATATTAAATTACTCTCATCACTTTTACATTTGTTCAATACATATATATGGGTATTTTTCACAACCTATATTATGGAAAGGTTGTTCTCCCTCCTATAACCACTCCTCTAAATTTTTGAATTGTTTTAACAACTCAAACAAACTCACATGTACAAAAAGATAATTCACACATATGACTAACTAACCTAACAAATATTTAATATTCCTAACACTCATAATTACTACGTGAGTTATTACTTTAACTCACTTTACTTCACACATTCTACCACATGTGAAAACTAACATGAATTTCTCAACACAATTACTCCACAAAGGAAACACAGAGCAACACAACAACTTAATTTTCAAATCAATTTTCAAACACATACAACACAGTTATTTGAATTCAGTCATACAAGATTTTATAAACCGATTACAAATAGGCTCTTTCCCTCTCTATGTCAAGATTATTATCTACTGTCACACCAATTCTCGACACACTTCTCTACACTCACATCTCCACGTTTTCTATCCTCTGTTCTACACATTCACAGTTTGAAAGATTGCCTCTATTTTCCTCTCACAAGGTTGAATTTCTCTTACCAGTGCACTCCACATTTCCCACAACACCACCTTTCTCTGCTACACACTTCCCTTGGCTTACTGCGCATTAATTTCATAGCTACGCATTCTTTCCAATAGGTTTGTTTCTCCTTCTTCCTGCACTCTCTCAACTCACACGGGCTCTTTCTTTCTTTTCTAATCTATGCCTTTACCCTGCACGCCCCTCTCTCTGGCTGCACCCTTTCTACATAGCTGATCCCACCTTTTCTTTCTAGCTACGCATCCTATCTTTTCTGCCCATTCATCACACCTCTTGCCTCTACTGTCCTAACTTTTCACATCCTAGTTTTTCAAAAATTTGAAAAGAAATTTTAAATATTAGAATTCAAAATTAAGCCCCAAAGCCTTCCGCTGCCTCTAACTCGACGCTTTTACTATATTTTTTTTCTGGTTTCTTTTAAAAACAAGAATATGTATTAGTTCAAGCCGCAACCCCCTACTTCAATTTTGCTTTCATTGAAAATAATATGCATTCTTTTTTTGACCTGCAACCTTTACATCTACTTAATATATTTGAATGCTGCAAATCCCAGTTTAAGTCTCCATATTTTGCATATATAACAACTATTTATTCATTCATTCAAAATCACATTCAAATCGTGACTGTTGACAATAGGCAGAGGAACTTGAATTTACATCAACCAATTCATTGGCTTAAAAAATAACATTTCTCAAGTTCTATAGTGAATATGGAAAATTTAAGAGGTTTAGACACTGCAGAGAGAGGAAAACCAAACAAAATTAAAATTGAAGAAAATCAACACAACAATTTTTTTTTTGGATGGTGTTGATCGCCCATTTTCCTGCATGCTCCTGCACCACCCCATAAATCTATATCCTAGGTTTGATTACCATATAAGGTGTTGTAATCCCTTTTATCATACCATAATTTCATATCATCTTCATAAGCATCCATGTCATAAATTTAAATTATCATTTACACATTCATCCCATACATTCACATCATTAGCCTTGTCTTGTCCAATTATAGACATCCATATACTATACTTAAACTATAACTTCTATTCATCCTTCATCCCTATCATAAAATCATTTGATAATCACACACACCCATTATCATAAGTTTCAAATAATAATATCATACCATACTATCATCTTATCTGTATCCTAGGTTGGCATCCTCATAGTCCCATCATCACTTAATATTTTCTAACCATTTAATATCATTCATCCTCCTTCCTTATATTCTAATCCAATTTTGTCCATCCTAATCCCATCCAACGTAATGGATCCATACCCTACCCTAGCAAACCCAAAACTTATAATCATGAGAAACTAAGCATCATAAGTCCCTATGATGATGATGAGTTAGGTTTATTGATTATAATCCCTGTGATGATAATGAGAGTCTTATGGACCAAGATGATCTCTCCTCACTCACCACTCTTACATTTAATAATTTATCAATCAAATTAGCAATGCCAAAGACTTTACCAATTTAATTCTCACCTATCACTTCAACAATGACAAAGAGGCCATATCTATAAACCTCATAGGTCTTGGTGTCAAACTCCCATGCTTCCCACCCAAATAGAATTTAAATTCATTTCCTATTTCTCATCCTTCCCCATCCTTACCCTTTATTATTTTTAAAATATAAAAAATCTTTCATTCCAAGATACCTTTGAATGAGTACCTTTTTTTATAAAATGGACTTTATTGTATTTTCAAACTCTAGATTATAGTTATTTTTAACTATGCAAAAGAAATATGGCTTTATCAAATATAATATTAAAATTTATTACAAATTGGTCACCACATTTGGAAAAGTTAGAAATGTCATTGGAAATCATATGCATTTGGCATTGAGGTGTGACCTAGCTATTGGTTGAAATGAGTTTTTGTAGTCATCCAAGAAAGTCCACCATAAGTGTATATTATGTGATAAATGTGAGGAAACATGGAAATATTTTAACCATATAAATAATAATTTAATATTTTTAGACAATCTGTTCTTAGTCTTATTTATTTTTTCTCTTATTTATTGTCATTCATCTTATTTTACATTCTAAATGTGAGGAGACATGGAAATATGTTAGCCATAATAGTTAATAATTTGATATTTTAAGGTAATTTGTTGTTATCCTTATTTATATTTTCAACTATTTATTGTCATTCATCTTATTTTGCATTGAATGGTGAGTAATAATCCTTTTGAAAATTAGCATCATGTATGTTATATTGTGTATCTGTTGGATTGCCTATTGGATATTTTTCACTTGTGTCTATCATGTTTATTTGGTAGGTGAGTGTGTGTGGTTTCCATTGGTGTTATTTATGAGTTTTACCTTACTAGTTCACCTAGTAGTTCCTATCCACAAGTTAAGTTTACTTAGGTCCTAGGAATCTTTCTAGAAGTCTTAGTTCAAATTAGATATTACCTTATCTTTTGTCCTTTAATTCTTGTGTCCAACGACATTTAATATTAGTTGTCTCATGACATAGAATTAAGAAACTGGTCATGATCTTGTCTAATCCTATACCTAACGTTGGCTATATAACTAAGGGGTTCTCATCTAATAATCAAAATCAATGGTAATCTATTATTTTCATCCTTTGATAATATAGCATTATTATCACATAGTTGACCCCTCTTGTACTTACATGAAGTTACTAGATCTTGGGTGGCTATAATATTCAACAAAATCTTGCACAGAATAGAGTATTCTATACCAATTCCTACATGATACCAAAGCTTATGATATTGCTCCTTGATAGTCTTAATTGAGAGATATAGGTTGTACATCTTGAAGTATCTTCAAAAGTTGAGTATGCTCTTCTCTTGCTTTGAATAATGGTCTAGAGGATTTCCTCTTTGTTTCTTTTTATTTCAAATCAAAATTGGAGATTGTTGGTGTAGATATTATCTCACCATTGAGTTTAGAGGGTCTAAGAAAGTTACTTTATCATTTTTTTAATCCAAATCAGACATCCAAGACCATATCTACAAGGGTTTGAATCTAGAAGATGGTTGCAGATCTGAGAGGTAGTTGTAATTTTGGAGCATTTTGGGTCAAAACAAACCTTTCCATTATGTCTAGAAGGTTCAAAAACTCTAACATTGACTATCAAATTTCCAAGTTTTGGTACTTTCTCCAAGCCCTCTAAAGAAATTCCCCCCCTTCATAGTAACACAATCCAAAACAAACTGTACAGTCATATGGGCGAATAGTGTAGTAAGACAATTCATAGGTGAAAAATAAAATAAAATTTTAATATTATGTTTTTAAAAATATTAGGTTTTTAAAAATATATATTTTTCATAATTAATAAAATTAAGCCTAGTTGCAGGACTATGCAAACTTGTGTAGTACATATGTAAATTCTAGGTATGGGCTAATTGGTAGCTTGCCAGAGGAATGTGTAGGCACAACCACGCCAAACCTACGAGAACACTCAATTTGCCAAACTTTTGACAAAGTATTCTTGAAATCATATTTCATCAACCAAAAAGAGTAGAATATTTCGAGCGGAGGGAATATGTTAGGTAGAGGGAATATTATGTAGATATTTTGTGTTGACATCAATATTGCCTAAGCATGATATCAATGGGCGCCTCACTCCTACTTGGCCCCCTCTCCATTTGCAATTTGTTTTGGAAGTCAAACTTTGTGAGGCCATAACTTGAGCTCAAAACCTTCTTTTTTAAAGTAATCATTTTCATTTGGGGCAGAACTTTATTCTCTTCATAGTGCAATTAATTTTTCATTTTTGTGCTTTATTTTTTTAGAATTTTTGTAGATTATCATAGGTGTTGTTGAGTCATTCTCACTCCTACAGTAGCATTTTTTTGAAATTTTCTTTTTTAGAGTGCATATTTTTTAATGTTCTTTGTAGTGGTGTGAACAGATTGATCCTAATCCATGTAAAACTTGTACTTTGAGTTTACAAACAAATTTTGGATTTGTAAGCACTCTTAAGATCAATTCAGTTTCATTGGTTTTGGCAAGTGGCACCTATAATCACATTAAGCATAAAGTTCTAGATCATATATTTTGGGAGGCATTTTTGATTGAGTAATTTGGGGGGCTTAATATTATGGTGATTGTTTACTTTCATTTTCTAGTTGTGTCTTCTTGTAATTGGGAAATCACAAATTGAATTCTTAAATCCATATAATTATGCTTCATGGATAAAATTAGTATGGGATTATCTCATGTGAAAGAGTTATTTAAGCCATCTAAAAGAAATAATTTCTCCACCTACTAATGCTAACAAATTGGGAAAATGGGAGATTGATTATGATAAAATATTTAGATGTAAATTTTCATTAGTCTCTTTTACCTTACAATTTGATGTTGAATCATGTAAAATGCCTAAGGAAGCTTGGGAGACTTTTGAGAAATTGTACATGGTAAAATTAATAATATTAGAGGATATTAGATTGATAATGATTTGATGAATGTTGATTCTAAATTTTTTGACCACATCCAAGACTACATCTCCAAGATTAAACAACTAACAACATGACTAAAAGATTACAATATTGATGAGGATTTATAATTGATTCTAAATTTGTTATCCAAGATTGGTCCTAAGTATTTAGTGTTCATTTTTGGCTTCCAAACTCATCATATATGTATGGGAGCATCATATGGTGATCCTAAGTTTAATGAATTCGTAAATCTCCTAATGGACAAGAGGAATCAAATTTAAAATTCATATGGTTCTAATCAAGCCTTCTAAACCACAAGCATTTGTGGCTAGTGAGCCAAATGTGCAAAAAGAATCAAGGAATATTGAAAGAATAAGCTACATAAAGAATATGAATCCTCTCCCTCTCAAAGGGAATCATCTAAGAAGCAGAAACCTAAATGTGCTTATTGTAAGAAAAAGGGCATGATGAAAGTTAATTTTATGCAAAATATATTGATGAGTTGAAGAATATTATTAAGAAGAATCAAATCAATTTACCTTTAACAATTCTAGGAGATTCATCTTCTTCTTCTCAATCAAATTTAGAGAGACATAAGAGGAAATAAATTGTTGTAATTGCATATTCTGAGTCAGAGAGGTGGATACTTGATTGACAAGCTTTACATCATATGGATTCACCATAAAGTATGTTCTCTTCAATTGAGTCTTGTTCATCTCCACACATCCTAATGGTTAAAAAAAAAATATGCATATTTGTGGGAAGGAATATATTTAAATAGGTGAAAAAGAATTTAATGGCATTCTTTGTATTACCTCATTGTCAACCAATATCCTTTCTATCTATTAGATCACACATGGTGCAAAAAGAAATTTTTTTGAGTTCATACCAAATTCTATTATAATCTATGATTTTCATAATATTCATATACTTACATTGAGGAGGTTTATCATCAATCGCATGTCTACTCAATTTTTTCTCCTATTGTTCCTTTGACTGATTTTCATATTTAAGGATTATGGTGTGGACACTTTTGAGGAGATTTAGTATGATAAATTAAATCTTAGGATTATTTCATCTATTGTGGTTCTAGAGACGTGTCGATATTACATATCCTTCATCTAAATTTTCTTCTTATGAGACTTGTGTTGCCACATTTTTGGCTTCTTCTAATTCAATTCAATTGGACATACATTTTCTTCCAGATATGGCTACTTGGGATGAGTGCTTGATAGAAATTTCAAGTTTTTTTGTAGAGTCCCACATTTTATATCTAGGAGACAACATTGATTGCATACATATTCTCTTTGATGGAGATGATCCTTCTTTAGTTGTTGTGAGAGAAAAGTCTAACCCTCTTGTTCATTTTCTACATGATAATTCTTCACAAATTGAGATGACTATAGATACTTTTGAGCAACATTCAAATGAGTCTTCTTTATCTTTAGAGGAGATATCTTTGTCTTTGGATTATTTTCTACAATCATTTCTAAGAGAGTCTAAATTTTTCTCTTCATCAATGTGGCTTAGAATGCCTATTTGTAGTGTGATATTTTTTAGTGCTTAGTATGGATATGCTTGAGAATAATTCAAAAACATCACGCATCATCTTTCTTCCCTTGTGGGAAGACATCCTTCATAGCATATTTCTTTTGTTTCTTCCTAAGGGGAGGAATGTTGTTTGATGGGATATATTGATTGGTCATGGGCAACAATGTACTTAGTGGGTAATCAACATATACACTTTATTATTAAACTAGTCATGGGAATATAGGTTGTAGATATATGGGCTAATTCTTTTACATATGGACCTCTCATATGTAGGAGGACTTCAAATAATTTAATCATATGTTTGTTAGTATTGATGTTTATAGTAAGAGGTAAATACCATTGAAATATTTTCTACAATTTTCTATAGAGAAATGATTAGGTAATGTAGTGTAGTTGAAGAGGGTGATGTCTCCATGTAATCTAACTATGAAAAGGTACCAATTTAATGGGACTTGCTCTGATAGAGTTTTATATGAGCAATTGTGATAGCTATGGTAATATGGAAAAGTATATGATCCAGGGGATGTTAAACATACCAAGCCTTGATTAGATACTAATTGAGTGTTAATTCTTTTTTAAATATGTGAATCAAATAATTTGATACATGAATTTGTGTTGAGAAGGTATTTGGGAAACAACTTGAGATGATAAGTTCATGAGGGGCACATTGGTAAATGCGTAAATAAAAAATCAAATACTTCAAGCCATTTGTTGGTATAGAGAAGGTAGTTGGGAAATGGTGAGATGATAAGCTTGTGTGCCATGTTATTTGAACTAAAATGGAACCCATTTTTTGGTATATGGGTCATTAACTAGGCTAAATTCTAGGAGGATTGGGTGACATGAGAATCTAAATACATGATTGGAGAACCTTATCTCCCATTTCTATAGAGTGCTAAGAAGTAAATATTTGAATATATATGTCCTTTAGTGTTTTGTGTTTACAAAAAAATTAAGCATCTTAAAGGATCCAGGGCATACTATAATATTATAAATATGTGTTCTTCTCTAAATAAAATATATTTAAATTTTTTATATGATTCCTAAGTGTATTTCAGGGTATCTATTTGAAATGGTTGAATTATAAGTTTATGTTGACCTAAAAAAGGGAATTATCTTAAAGAGGGTTCTTTATAGTTATATCTTCATTAGCAAGGGAATTTCAATGAATGATATTAATTTTAAAGTCGCATTCACTTCTTGTCATTACATTTTAGATAGTGTTGTAGATAATAAAAAATTTAAAGCTCTCTCAAGAAGAAGTCTAATAGTGGAATATGGGACATCCCTAAGTAGTAATCGATATTTAAAGTATATCAAGCTATGTGTAAGACCCCGCTTTGCATATGATTAATGTTAAACTTAATTTGTTATAGGTTTTCATAAATAGATGGTAAGTTGTATTGTGAGCAATAAATAATGTGATTGGGTGACCATATTCATGTATTTTGCTTTGATATTTGTTTCATCGTCACTATCATGAGGGTGTCATGGAATATGAATTGAAATTGTAAATAGAAATGTTGTACAATTAAATCTTAGTTTAGTTATTGAATTAATGTGATATAAGATTGTTCTTACGATTTCATTTGTAATGTGCAAGAAAGTAGATTGCCAATACGAGAATGGAAAACCATTGAGTAGATCAAACAACATCTTCTTGTGATTATGAATTTGAGCCCTTCAGGGCTTGGAAATATATAAAGTTAGTATGTTGCTAAAGCAAGTAGGCGAGGGTTGATGTAAAAGATATAATTCATATTCTGGGGTTGAGAGGCTCTTTATTTGTGTCATGTGAGATACAAGTTGGGGTTAAGGTAAGAAACCATATCTAAGCTTGAAATTCATATCTAGGTCCCAAAGAGGGTCTTTAAAGAGGGTTGTTCGCCAATTTCCTTGGTTGGGAATTAAAAAATAAACCCCCTATGGTCTATACCATAGTGGTAGGGGTCAAGTGGGCATAAAATAGTGCCCCAAGGACATGATTTGACCTTTGAAAATTCCTCATAATGGTGAGTGACGAGTTTTGAGTAGAGGATGCGATAGAAAGATGGAAGGGTTGTCCAAGTGCATGTTTCCTCTTTAATAAGGAAAAGAATCTCATTGATGGAGGTAGGTACACTCCACACCTTCCCATCCAAGGGGTTGCAAGTTTAAGACTCCTATATATTTTGTAGAGGGAGAAGGAATGGGTGCTACCCACTTCTCCCTTTGGAGAAATTTAGAGAAGATGGTAGAAAGGATGAGGAGATGAGAGGAGGAATCTGGTTGGGAAGAGAGTGATCCAGATGACTTGGTTGGAGAGGAAAGAGGGATAAAAGAGTTAAAGCCCAACACCTAAAGCAAAGAGATAAGTTTTACTATTTCCATCTTCCTTTGTTTAGTTGTAGCAAGAGAGTGATATGGTTGTGTGGATTTTTGTTGAATATATTGGGTGAAGAGTTTGTATGTATGTTGTGCTATTTCCATTCCTTTCATAAAAAAATTTAGAGGACCCCATTCATCAACTTAGGGTTGAAATATTCTTGCTTGGGGGTATGGCTAGAGCCCAAGAGGCTCCATGACGCCATTACGGTAGGGTGGAGAGAAAGCTTTAATCAACTATGTGTCTTTCAGTGTATTTCCTTAAATCTGTTTATAAGAGAGCGGAAAAAAGAAAGTTCCATTAATGTGATTTCTTGTTCTTTGACCAAATTGTATCCATATGATTTAGCTTTAAAATGAATGAGCATGCACTTATCTCCATTGAATACCTCCATACTAGTATTTGTAATGCAAATCTGGTTACAATCTAAAAGTTTAAACTTGGCATTTCATACTTAATGCAAAACAGGTAGTAAGTGTTGTAGTTTGAAATACACGAGTTGTGCAATAAGAGAAGAAATATAGTAACCTGTCAAAAGAGGGCCTTGAGAAAACTACTTTAATTTAATACAATGTGCTCTATACTAAATTTTAATAAGCTTCGGGAATGATGATCATTGTTTTCTTTTCTTGGGAGCATTGAATGAATCTAATCCATGTATGTATGTGCTGAAGCATAAAATTTCTGCCATACAGCTTCTATTTTCTTAATGTAACATCATGCTATAAAATAAACATAAATAACTAAATGTTATTAGTGCATAGGTGATGGAACCCGACTTCTACATTATCAACCAAGAAAAAAAACGAAGGAAAAGATTAAAAAAAAAAGGGAAAGAAGGGGACCTTGCAATGGTTCTCTGAGAATTTTCACTTCGCATCTATAGGGTGACACAATGATAAAATATTTATCTTTTTACCCCTTTTAAATCAGTGCTCTTCATTTTAATTTAACCGAAAAGAAATCAATAACACAGTGGATATGTCTCTATATTTGGTGGTTTTGGTACTAATGTTTAAATTTCAATTTAGTAATCATAAACTATGGATCATAAATATTAATATGCTGCATTTATAAGAAAGTAATGCCTCCAGTGAAGTCAATACATCGAACCAGCGAACTTAGTGTTCATACTAATAATCTGCAGAGTAGACTCCTGGCTTCCATTGCACTACAATGGTTTTCTTTTCTCTTTATTCTCGAAATAAAGTTTAACGAAAAAGTAAGCATAACATGTGACTTTCTCTCCTCATCTTGGTGTAGTCCTTACCCATCTATGTGGTGGTTATCCCTCACATAACCCAATTCCTCCCAAGCTCTCAGGCGCCTCATGCAGGGAAGGCAGAGGCCCAATCTTTACTACTATTCTCTGAGCATGAAGGACAGCTGAGGTGCCACCCAACTTCCTCCCTTGTCTGAGTCGAAACACAATACCTTTATTGAATGGTCACTGAATTGTTAAGGGAATCTCCTTCCTGACCATAGATGCAAGGGGAAAGAAATTAATGCAAAAGAATTAGGACAAAGAGTAAGGCAAATGAGAGTTTATTCAGGCGTCCAACTGTTGGGCTCGACTCCTATCACTTTTATTAATATTCAGAGATTTATTATTGCAGGATAGGATTGGTGGTTGTGTGTTAATCGAGAAAATACTTGGCGTGAGACCAATGCCATCAATAATAGTTCATAGCTGGTCTGGCACTGCCATCAGTCGCTGCCAAATACGGTCTGCTCACCAATGGTTTTATAAGACTTAATCATCGTCACTTAACTTGATTTCTCATTAAGGTTTCTAATAAGATTATTATGAAATATCTGTGCAATATGCTCATGTTGCCCGATGACTTGTCCTAATTAATCTTTTGCTTAAAATCCATACACTAATGTCGTGTCGTACTACCATGGCATCCTCTGTTTGGGTAAATATTATCTCATTCGATACATGTTATATACCAACAACCACGAAATAAATACATTTATATAAAGCTATCGGCCAATTTACTACTGCAGGCGTAGACATTGAGTGGCACCTAAGCAAAATGGAGATCAGGAAAATATTTTGTCAGTGTGTAGCAGCTTGTAGATGAATATCCAATCAATCCATTAGGCACAATTTTTAGCCTCCGTCACAATTATACCCTGTGTTGTACCACTCGGGTGAGTGGGTGAAAGAAACAGGAAAGCCTACCTACAAAAGTGATTGCACCCCACTTGTCTGTGCCGAAAAGTCATTTAAGTTTGACTTTTTGATAAATAAGCTAACAAAGCTAAATGTCAACCTAATCAATATTCCTAACTCTGCACCTCGCTTGGGAAAAAAATTGTGGTCAGTGATAAAACAGTGGAACGCTAATCTAATAAAACTATAATTTTTCTGCAATATTAAAAGTAGCAATGCTCTAACCAATGTTAAACGCTCATGCATGGCAAATTAGGTTTCCATTTTGCCTTTTCTCATTATCAATCTTAAACTGTGTAGCAAGTTTACCCTTTAAAAAAAAAATCTTAAACTGTGTAGCAAGTTTACCCTTTAAAAATAAAAAAAAACAAGATTGGTAATGTTTTGTTACTAATATTAGCGCTTAGTTTGCTCTAATCATCAAAATGTACAATAAAGAAATTAAAAATAATAATAAAATAAATAAATAAATGAATACAATAATCATAAATAAATAATTAGCCGATAGGCTTTTATTACGGACTTCTAGTCTACAAGCCAACGACATACCTGTCTCACACTCCCTCTAGACCATTTCACTGCCCGATATACAATTGATCCCCTCTGTCTGCAGCCCGGTATAAAGCACGGATTTGACAGTCATGAATATCTGTCGGCAGTGCTTTGCCTCAACCTCAGGCAGCTCTAAAACCCCGCACAAAGGCATTTATTGGCAGTCAAAAAATTTATTTCTTGACGTCATAAATCTAGTAGATATCTTTTCTCCGAGAAAAATATTCTGACAAATCTTGTAACTATCAAATCGTATCAAATCTGCCCATAAATGCGTGTAAATGCCTCTCTTACTAACGGATGGCAAGAGCTCCCTCTTGGAAACGCTTCTGGGATTTAGGTTCAATGTCTGAGAGGTCGAAATGGGCGCCCACATGCCTCTTATGCTCGAAATGGTGCACGATCCTTTTGCGCTTGAGCCCCACTGCTACTCTCAGGGCTTCTTTAACCTCTTTATGGATTTTTTCCCTTAAGCTTAGATGCCACAACCAAGGAATATTTCTTCTATTAAATTCAAATTTTGGAACTTTAATCCAGCCTGATTTTTCGAATTACATGGAATCCAAGATGTTGAATCCTATTATTTTTACCCATTTTCATTATTTTATGGTTGTCTCTTCTTGATTCACGCTTAGGTTTCCATTATGGCCTTAGATGCTACAATGTAGTTGAATGCACTATTTTATGCACTTCGATCACATTTACTGGGGAGTTGAACTTGGGTCTCTGTTATGTAAGCCTTACTATTTTTATAACTTGGCTTAATCACTTTCCTAATATTTAAGTATTTCATTCACTTGCTAATTAGCTTTATTTCAATTTTTTTATTCAATATTAGAAATGCAATAGCACTATCTATTGTAGAATGCTTTCGGTTGATCGTTAATAAAGTTTGAGATATTCTATGTGTATAGGATTAATGGTCAGTTTTGGAGTGTGTATTTGTTTCAGGATGAAGATTCTAATGACTACAGAGCACTTGTTATAATAGCTTCTACTGTTGCAGACACCATCAAAGGTAGAACAGAGGAGCACTTGAAGAAAATTCGAGTTGCAGTTTCTACAAAGCCTATTGTTATGCGAGCAGAATATGCACACTGCCCCAATTTAACCATCCTCGACACTCCTAGATTTGTTCTCAAGGTAACTTTATTTTTATAATTCTATTTACATCCTCTTAACTATTTATTGTGCTCAAATAACCTATTTTTCTGATGTCCCCTTTCCCTATTCTTGTATTTGGCTATGAATCCCAATCAAGTAGGGCACATTCTCTGGCTAGGTTGGCATGTCTGACTTTTGAGACAATTGGGCTATGCTTCTTTGTTGAGCTGGGGCAATTCCTTTAGACACCTGTGTGTATCCAATTTGCAACCTAATAAGTGTGAGTTAGTGATTTGACATCAAAACTCTCCTCAGCTTTAACTTATTTAAGTTCCATGTTCCTTTCAATATTCATCTTTAGACAAATTGCTCGTTTCACAACTGCGATATATGCCATTGAGCACTACATCCTATTATATTTTGATTTTCATAGTTTACGTTTAGATCTCAGAGAGTGTAGATTTATGCCAATATAGGAGTGAATATGCTCTTTTCCATTGTGAAACATGTTGATCTTGTCCAACAAAAGTGACCCATGTCCACCCAAAAATCAAGGAAAATGACAATCCAGGGTACTAAAAAGTAAAATGCAATATGCAACTTTGTATATGTGAATCCCGTGCTATACAGCTCAGTTTATATCCCATATATTTAATTGACTAGATTCTGGTGCATTGATTGCAATTTAGTGTTGTGGGCATTACGAACAGTTGAAAAGGAGGGTTACTTTTTTCTTTTAGCCATGTTATGGCTATTGGAATTTGTGATGTTTCACCTGACATGTTTGTTATGACCTTGTCAAGTTCAAGGATAAAGTTAATGATTAGGAGGTTCATGGAAAGATGTTCATGAAGGGCCATTTGAGGTCCATCAAGGCCCTTGTTATTCTAGAATATGTTGATGACTGGAAGCAGTTGGAGGCTCTATGAGGGGATTGGTTTAGACTAGGTAGCAGAGTGCTTGTAACAATGCTTGACCGAGGCTGGATCATTTTTTCTCTATTTTATTTCTAGTCAAAATTTTGAATCGAACTCCTTCACCTTCTCAATCTCCTAGAAAATTTGATAGCCATCAAAGTCTAAAAAGTTAGAATGGCATCCATATTAAACTTTAGGGAAAACCAATGCGTAGCCTGTAGCCCTTCCATCAATCTTTAACGAACCAAAATCAAACTCCCTACACCTATTGCTTCAATCTATTCACAATAAACAAAAAATAGTATCAGGGTTTTATACTTACTAGATTCTTGAGCTTGATACATTACCTTTGCAGCCTCTTAAACAAAAAATTTGGTTGCAAGTTTATCCTTTTTGGCGCATCAGACCAATCTCCCTGGGACTGGTTCTTTAGTCTATTCACAATGAACAAAAAATAGATATAATTTTTTGGTACCCTTCCAAATAAAATAGTGCATGGCGATAAAAACAAGGATCATAATCAACGTGGAGTACTCTACCACCTCAAACATGGGAGACATGCAGCTACCAGGTGTCTTCCTATAGATCCTGTTATTATATATTAATAATATATAAACCCTAAGTATTAGGTATAAATTTATTAATGCGTAACATTTTGCTTTTGAAAATATATTTAGGAGTGGATATTCAGTTTACTGTCTTAGTTTGGCATGTTAACAAATAATTCAAATTTTGACACACTTTACCAGCTACTGTGCACAATACAAGACTTTGAAGTATTTTATTTGACTCAAATTCTTTAGTTTTAAGCAGAATACTAAGTAACTTAGTGGAAAAGAGAGTGTTGACTGTTGAGGCATCCTTGAAAGGGAAAATTGTTGCCAAACTTCTTTCAATGTCCAATGTGGATCAAATCTAGTGAAATTAAAACAATCTTTACTAAAGATTTAACCTATTCCAGGGATGATAAGATAATATTCTTCTAGGTGCTTGATTTATTTGTTCTTGTGGCTTGAGTAGTTTGGTTATCTTGATACCAATGGGTGCCATTTCTTGATGAATATATTTTTTCAACAAAAAATTTTGCCCATGTTTGACTATAAACTAATTGCAAAACCTTTGTGGATTTGATGTTGGAACTCATATTGAGTAACCTTGAAATATCTTTCTCAGAATTGATATTTGTCTCATGGCATTTAGATGCTTTTACTAAACATTTGGAAAACTCGTAAAAACTGACAATTTTTGAAAAAATTGAACATTGTTAAATTTATTGCAAGTAGATTATGTAATAATAATTGGTTTAACCAATTGTCACAAACAGTGGAAAGAATTATTACTGATGAGATCTAAAAAGACACTAGAATATAGATGCAACATATTACATCCTAGTACCCTTCTACCATTTGTGGTTTTGAATTGTTTTACGATGTATTCAACTCCCATCTTTCCAACCTCAATAATGTGTGGTTTTCCTAAATATACAAGCTATGTGCACTAGGTATTGGTAATGATTCCTTTGGGTTGACATGGGAATATTGATAGAAATGATATCTTGTTATAATGTTTATCTTTCATTGTCTTTTCCATTGATGGAGAAAAATGCCCAAAAAGGATTCTACATGTTCCATGAAGTATATCACTTTGATTATAAAATGAAGTATTTTTCAAGTGTTTGTACCAGCGTTTGAGGACTTAAAAAAGCACCAACGTATGTGCGTCAATGGACAATAATGAGAAGAACCCCAAAAATGACAATAATGAGAAGAACCCCAAAAATGAGATACCTGTTATGGGGCGAGAATGTGTAAGATGAGATAATTGCAACACTAGATATTGCTAGCTCTAGTAAATGGACAATAATGAGAAGAACCCCAAAAATGAGATACCTGTTATGGGGCGAGAATGTGTAAGATGAGATAATTGCAACACTAGATATTGTCATGCATGTGGGTGTGATAACGAAATAGAAAGCACGGATGCAAAGGTGAAATAATGCAACATTTTAGATATGTGTCATGTGGGTGTGATAGTGAATCAGAAAGCATGGATGGTAAGGTGAAATATGCAACATTTTAGATACATTAGTGTGTAGTTTTATTAATTAAAGGGAAGGGTTGTGTAAAAGGATATGTTTAATTGTCTTTAAATATGGCCCAAAGGTAGGATTAAAATTTGTATATACGAATCTTTTATTGTGAAATAATATTTGATGGTTACTGATGGCTTTGAAATTTTCACTGTGATGTCAATGGTGTTCTCTGATTCATGCTTATATGAGGGTTAAATTGAAAAATTTATCCTGCTTATTTTATGCTAAATTTTTCATAAGGGCTTAAAGTGAGGAAAGTATTGGTACAGGCTTTTGATTCCTTAATAAAGGTAAGTTATCATGTATGGCATAGTATCGATGGATGCAATTTTTTATGAGTTGAATTGTTGTTGTTAATAACTCCAGTTATTGTTGATCCTCTTCATTTTGTGTCTTGATGTCTTTGAAATATAAGCACTTAACCATGTGACTTTTTTGGCAAGTTTATTTGTCAATTCCATCACAATTTAAGCCTTGATTTTGATGCAGACTTGAGAGCCTTACAAGGCAGAGTTTTGGTGCAAGATGCAATCTTTTGTGGCAAGAAGCCCACTAACAATGAAAAAATCCAGCAAAATTGTTGATACTAATTTACACTTTGTTTATATTGTATTAGATATAGGAATATGGATTTAGTGTTTCATATATAAGAACAATTGTTTTTGATATGGGAAAATGTTTTGAAGCCCAACATCATAATTTTTTGAACTTTATGGAAAATCCAATTAATTTTTTCATTGACTCTTCCTTCCACATGTAACCACTATATGTTTCTTTACTCATGCATACTCAAATAGGGAAAAAAATAATCATAGCAGTAAATAGCCACAAGAACATCGTAAACTATATTTTTTATGTTTTATGTCGAAGAGAGCTAGAAGAATGTGAGTGTAGAAAATTGTTTTACCTTTGTATCAAATGAAGAAAACACCAGACCATAGTTCAAAAACTTAGATTTAGCAAAAAGTAGGCAAGCCTAATATTTAGCTTGGACTTGGGACTTAAGAAAAAAGTTGGCATAATCATTGAATAGTAAAAGCACATAAATTTGTAAAATAATCTTTAAAAACATTGTTTAAAATTGAATTTATAGAAGTTATTAAGTAGTTTTCCCTTCATTTGTAGGTAAGGTAGTAGCCCCATGGGGTCGAGACACTTGGAAGGTGAGATGGATGGATGAAGCCCCAAACCCAAATTTAGGTGAATGAATTGGTCCTCTATCAAATTTTAATATTTGTTTGGCATAGACATCATTTCCATTTTCATGTTTGGAATTGAAGACATTTCTTTGGAGCTTAGAAATATTATTAATATGTAATTAAATTGCATTCTTCTCTAGCCTTTTTTGAAAATAAATTATTGTGAAATATATGAAGGCACAGATAGGTAATGCAGAACTTATTGCATTGTAAACAACCAAATAGGTATTGTAGGATAGCTACATTTAATAGATTTTCTTACTGTGCCATTTCATTGTCACACTTGTGTTTGAAAAACCATTTCTTTTGTATATACAAGTTTTGATAGAGTACTTTTTAGGGAAAAATATCCTATCGGCGAATCCATTGAACCTCTTGTGGGTGCAAGTGCTAGTATAAATAATTAGTCGATAGGCTATTATAGGTGGGAAATCCCACTAGATTAGTGTATTGTCTGATGCCGAGAAAGACTATTCCGGTAGGACTACCATTAAATATGGACCTCACGTCGTAAAAGAAATTGGCAGATGAAGAGACAAATTTCACAGCCGTTGCCCACATATGCCATGCTTTTGCTGGAATGGGGGCTTTAGAACAGGGAATAGACATCCATCAAAGCATAAGGGATAGAGGATTCCAGTGAGATGAGTAGCTAGAGTGCCCTTTTTGGGAGGGCAATGCAAGTTTTAAGTGAGTCACTGCTTTACAACCAAGGGAGGATCTCTGAAGTGACCATGGCCTCATCTCCTCTGAAGGAAGGAAACAATGGTTTATGGTAAGCATTTGTACATTTGCACGTTTTTCCTGTCCTCTCCGTTATGGCTTTTCTCAACATTGTTTTCTTATTAATCAAAGTTGGGAGGCCATGCTTCCATTTTTATGGTTTACAAGGGAACACAGAAGGATGGGGTAGAGGAGGCAGGGGTGATGAGGAGTGGTGTGGCTATGGAATTTAGTTCTACACTTGCCATTACATTTTTTTGTAAGTTTCTAAAACATTTTTAAGCAAATTCATTTTGTGGATTCCTTCAATCATTGCATTCCATGAGATACATCCCTTTTAGACATTTTGTCAAACAGTCTCACGCTTTGTTTGTGCTTCCACATTTTGCATAAATGTGTACTAAAGCATTTCCAGCTATAATATCTGACATAAATTTTCCTTACCTTATGCCTAAATGGATGTTCATACCATGTTCAAACGCTCTTGTTTTGATACAGGCAGAAATGGCATTGGCAATGGTTGTGGAATTTAGATTTGTGTTTCTATCCAATTATTTTCCACGGTCGGGAATGGCATTCTTTTAATGGTGCTTTTCTAGCAATTGACAGAAATTTGCAAAATAGATGGATATTTTTGAAAAAATTATGTTATTTTTTCCTCCTTGAAACCCTAAGATGATGACATATGTGAATGAAGAGCAAGTCGAAGATTATCTTTTCAAAATCATGTTAATAGGAGACTCGACCATTGGAAAATTGAATCTACTAGCAAGATATGCACAGAACGAGTTTTATACCAACTCGAAATCGTCCATTAGCATGGAGTTTCATATGTAGACCATGGAAATCAATAGGAACGAGATCAAAGCACAAATCGGGGACACTGTAGGTCAGGAGCGCTTCAGAGTCATCCTGCGTATTACAAAGGAGCTATGCAAGCGCTTCTTGTTTACGACATCAGTCGCCATCAAACATTCAAAAATATTTCTCGGTGGCTTGATGAACTTCATAGTAAGTATATAATTGATGGAAATCTTTCTGTTCCTGTGAATTTTGTAGCTTTTGTTGGAAATATTGCCATTGATGTCAAGTAATCATGAATAACATGACTGAAGATAATATATTTGAGAGGAAAGAATATCTATCTGTGTGAAGCAAACTCTATGAAGAGAATGATCAGATATACAAGTCTAGAGAAAAATCAAATGAATGTCATGATGATAGGCAAAGATCAGGTTGAACAAAGAATCATGAACAGCATGACTGAAGTAACATTTTTGAAAGTATGTAAACAAGACCATGATTATTCGACTGGGTTCAAATGAAGAAGACTATGCTAAAGAGCAAATTTCAATTATATAGAAGGCAACAATTATAAGTGTAACTGTAGCTATATAAGACAAAAAAAAGAATTAAATAAAATAAAAATAGAATAAGAAAAAATTAAAAAGCAAATAGAACAAGACAAATCAGAAAAACACAAAGTCAATAAAAAAAAAGATAAATTAGGGTGACGTGGCACTAGTTTGGAGGCTAGCTGAATGAAAGTCACAAAAAGACAAATTAGAGGTGACTTGGCACTAATTTGGAGGCTAGGTAAATAATTCTTAGCTTTCAGCAACTATCCAAAAAGCAATGATGGCAAAAGAATATTAATATATTAAAAGCACATGGGAATAAGACAAAAGTCATATAAGACAAAATAAAAAGCAACGAATGTATTAAGAATGTAATGGTTACTAAAGTGTGGTTAGTAATTATTAATATTTAATCGCTCCATGAAGAGATGCGACGGAGTGTCTTGAATAAGAGACAGGATTGGTATTATGAACAGATATATGTCTCTTGGGAAAGGATATGATTTTGAAGATACAAATAGAAGTTAGAAAGTAGTGTGGATATGGGTGAAAAGGAAGATATGTATGAGTAAGTGAGAAAATAAAATTATATCATAACAACATGATTTTTGTGCTATGCATGGAATAACTGCAATATCTCAAAACACAAGTGCTGTGTGGAAAAATGATATATCATCAAAACATAAGTTGTATATGAGGTGTGAGGAATAAGAGTTTATGGCAGAATTGTAAGAAAAATATATGCAGATATAAAAGAGAACATATGTAAATTTGTGGGTGGAAGAGATAGAAGTATATTATATACACCGAGCAAATGAAAAGCCAAGTCTAAAAGGATTGTTTGCAGATTATATAAGGAGATTGTATTGGTTGTATTCATTATCAAGAATTGGACTATTTAATAAGTTGAGATTTATATAAACCCTGATTCAATAGAGATTTAGAAAAGTATATTGATTGATGGAGTGAAATAAGTGAAAGAGATACATGAAGCATATATGAAAGAATAAATGCAGATTTGATATTTGAGGAGCAGAGTTTTGTGAAGATATATTTTGTTGAGCAGATTTGTATGAAGAGTATATGAGCAGATTTAACAAAGGGCTGAATTAAGAGGAATATATATATGATTGCATCAAGTTTGTGAAGAAGATATAATTAAAAAGAAGATCTTGATGAAGGCATAGAAAGAGTTTGTCATCAGTTGAAGAAGACATAGTTTGTGAGGAGGAATATTTGATTATACCAGATTCATAAGAAGAGTGTTTGAATAGAATTGTCCATCATCCATTGAAGAAGCAACATTAAAGGTGGAACACTATTCTTAAAGTTATTATCTTTGCTAAGTTGGTGCTCCTTGTAGGTTGGTGCCTACCAAATCAGAATTAGGGGTCGGTGCTCCTTGTAGGTTGGTTCCTACTAAATCAAGATTAGGGGTTGATGCTCCTTGTAGGTTGGTGCCTACTAAATCAGAATTAAGATTTGGTGCCTAGTAAATTGCATATTTGGTGATTCAAGTAGGTTGGTGCCTACATTCATTGTAAAATTTTATATAATTCATAAAGTACATTATTTTTACCGTGGTTTTTTTTCCCATAAGGGTTTCCATGTAAAATCTTGGTGTCAACTTGTTCATATTCAAATATTCTTGTATAGTTGATGTGTATTAGAGTTTGAAGTTGATAAGAGTTGAGAGGGAAAAAGTTAGTTGATATACTGATTCACCCCCCCTCCCCTCTCAATATATCTTTGTGCTCTTCAGCTTTTGCATTCGAATTTAAAATCATGTTTTTATTCCCAACTCCATTTCAAATATACAAAGGCAGATCATTCAAATTGGTTGGAGAATTTTTATTACTACTAAATCCTATCTTTGTTGAAGTATAACCAAATTATTTTCTAGCTTTATAAATTATGAATTGCTCAATTTTGGTCATGTTTGGTATTTTACTTACATTAAAATTTGCATATTTATTTGTTGTTTTATTGTTTCTCTATAAATTTCACATATTTATTGGATTCTAAGCTCTCTGCAATTCTGATGTACTTTGTTGCTCAAGAATGACATCACATGGGATCTCCATTATAAAACTCAACAAGATTGCAAATTAAGATGAATCTGTTGTATCGCAATAGGGAGACTAGTTTGTGTTCATCTCATTTAAAAAAAATCTGTTTTGGTAGGGTTTTGTAATAGTTTTTATGGACGTAAAGCTAATCTTTAATATAATTGATCTTTGCAAGTGGATAGCAGTTTTTACAATCAGGGACCAAACTGCCACTTGACATTTGCTTGAACTCATCTGCATTGTTTCCCCATAGTTCTGGGTCAAGCTTTAAACCGGTCATTTTTACAAAAAATTCATGAACTTAAATGCTTTATACTCTTCTGTTAATTTTTTCTTCATCATAACAAATACCCATTTCTTTGATTTCCATGCTCATGTGACATGTCAGAATGATAAGGTAATGTTGACTTTCAGTTTTTATGCTTTATGTGAAATACAACAAAAGTGATTGTTTTTTTTACATTCTCATTGACATACTTTGGCTAATGTAGAAAACATTTGCTAAATACACTGCAAGAACTGCTTTTGAGAGACCTCTCTTGAGTGGTGTTACATATGTTGAAAAAGTTCTTCACTCAGAGAGGGAACAATTTGAAAGGCAACAAGGTTGGAAAATCAAAATGATGAAGAACAAGGAGCCATCACTTATAGAGGATGAATATGCACCTGCAATCTTCTCACAAGAGACATTTTTTTATATAGAATCTCTTGATATGATGTCTGGAGAGGTTTGAATATCCATCTAACATTTTGCTTTGTTTCTAAACGTTGTTCCAATCCATCCTTTTCTGAAATTTGTATTATTTCTCTTAGAAACTGTTAAGACTTTTAGTGTTTCTCATGACGTACAGCTGTTAGTCTTAGATATCCAATGTATTTTTGTGCATATAGGAGGACCGTGAAAACATATTGCTTGCTAGAGCAATTGGAAAGGGAGTCCTTACAAGTTCTTTTAGACTATTAGAATCCAATCACCTTGGAGTTGTTTTGATATTTGTTGTTTATAATACTGATCTTCCAATAGATGCTATGCCAGAGGAACGCATTTAGGCAATAGCGGGGTTAGTCACTTTTAGTTCTTTAGCATCTTATTCATACCTTTGAACACTGGGTGCTTAAGGAAGACTAAAACAATTTTTGGTTAAGTCATCTGTTGTAAATCCTATACATCAGGTGAGAGGTATTGATAATGTTGTCTCATTTAATGTACCTTAAAGAACTTCATGAACTTGATACATGCTAGGCATGTTAGCCATTTGATTACAAGATAGACCTTAAAGATTTAGATATCATTTTCCTTCTCTCTTTTGTCGTATGCCCACTTCCTGTCTACCTTTGTCTTTCTCTCTTTATCCACCCAAATCAGATTATGCTTCTCTTTATATAGAAGATGTAGAATTGATGTGTGTTGGCTACAAAATGTAGGTCATCATTGCAGGTGGATGTGACAAGGATCAAAGGCCTCAAAATTAAATGATTTAATCTTCATTTGTCAATGGATTTTGGTGCATCACCCTTGTGTAGTTTTTAGGGTTGCTGGTACATGTAATATTGCCAATCTTTGATCTTCTTCGAGCTAGGAGTATCTAAATTCAACGTGGTTCCGTACATGGCTCCCTTTTTAGTATCTATGATGAAGTAAGTAACTCTAGGAATTGGTGCAATTTTCAAATACTTGGTGCATTGTTCAAATAAGTTATTGTTGTACAGTGAACATTTTATTATTGGTTGAGTTAAACTCCTCAAGATAAGAAACATGAGTGTGGTAATTGGAATCTCTTGAGAATGAATTGGGATACCTTGTTTAATTTATGTTCCCTACTGCATAGCTTACTAGATGTCACTTGAGCATATTGTTACAAACATGAAACTTTAAACTAACAAAACATAAGTGTGGTAAATTGTGGTGCTACAAACATGATAGGCACAACACAAAACATGTGGAAATCTCAAAAATACCTGCAAAACAAATAGATGTTAAAACAAATTTTGGTTGATACAAGATTTCCCTTACACCTTGGATGCTCCTGCATTAGAATCTTAGGTTATAATTAAGTTGGAGTCCTTGCAAATATACATTCAAATTTCAAATTGATGCAGTTAAGGTTATGATGTCACATTAATGATATTGTTGCCTTGCAGCTAAAACAACTTAGCACTAACTGTTAGAGATAAAATGAGATGCTTGACATTCATTTACAAAATGAAATATGGAAATTTTCTTTTTTCCTTGAAAGACATACAAACAGAGCTAGCAATGAGTTGAAAAACCAGGAAAGGAAATCATTATAGTGGCATTTGGCTTCACCCTGGTCCCTTGTCTAGCAATAACTTGAATTAATCTTTGGGTGAAGCCACATAAGTGGTTTACACTTTTGAAGAGGAAGGAAATTTCAAAATTTTCCCATTCCTCATATCAAATGGGTTCGGCCGAACCCTAAGGTTCGACCGAACCATTTAGTTGGTTCGGTTGAACCTTAGGGTTCGGCCGAACCAACTAAATCCCCTATTAAAAAATCATACTAGAGTGGGTTCGGCCGAACCTAGGTTCGGCCGAACCCATTTAGTATGGCTAAAACAAAAAACACATTCATTTAATTGCTTTTTTTAATTGTATGTGTTGGTGGTTCGGCCGAACATGGGTTCGGTCGAACCCAAGTTCGACCGAACCCTTCCAAGATGTTCGACCGAACACTTGTTCGGCCGAACCCCTCTTTTTTCATCCTTGGTTCCTAAGGCACCAGAATTGTTGAAAATTTTGCGTTTCGAAGCTCAATTTCAGAATGAAAATGGAGAAGATCTCAAAAACCCAACTAGTATCGGGTTCCCCTCAAAACGAGCTATCCAACGAATATAATTTTAGTATGTTTTGATTATATTATCTATCTATTTTTTAAGTTTTATTAAATATAGGTTTTCATCGAAAACAAAACTCTCGCTCGCACAAGTGGAAAAATAGAAGATTATCAAAAAAAATTGAAAATATGAGTGCACCGAGATATTGAGTCCTTGATCCAACAAAAAATTTCGATACATATAGTGAAAGTTATGCGTTATACGGTCGTGTTATGTCTGAATTGATTTGACTTTAAAAACTTGATTAAAAGAAAAAATATTCAATAAAAACTATCTAACTAAGTGGAAGCACTAGATATCGGAGCTACAAATCTAAATTTGAAAGAATTGGAATTTTATCTTTCAAGGAAAAAAAGTTATGCGTTATACGGTGTGCGTCACTTTTAAAAATGCTATTTTTTGAAAAAACCAATTTTGTGGGAGATGGAAAAAGAAGTGCAATCTGATTCCAAAAAAATTGAAAAAAATATTTTTAGAATCTACAGACAAAATATGACAAGACTCTAGTTTGCATCATCTTCAAATTCTTTACGGTTTAATCACTATAGGTGCCCAAATGTGGAGATTGTGTTAAAAAAAAATATCAGTGTCCCGTTAGGCCAAAAAGTGTAAACCACTATTGTGGGATCACCCCTTTCCATGGGATCATGAGCCCCAACGGAAACCCCTTTTGCCTCAGCTTTATCTAGAGGCAATTTGTGATGCTTGGCATTAATTTACAAAAAGAAATATGACATATTTTTTTTAACTTTGAAAGGCATACAAGTAGAGCTTGCAATGAGTTAAAAACTAAGAAAAAGAATCATGATGGTGGCCATGAAAATTCTTCAAACCTCTAGGTACCTAACTGCTCCAACTGGAATGCAATCCACTCACTGAGCAAGCAAGAAAACACCAAACTCTTTATCAAGTATTTCATCAAACAATTAGCCACAACTTGGACAATAAAAACTGATAACAAATATATTGTTGTTCTAAATTCAAAGATTGATTCTTAATAAAGTGAAAAATGCAGATAAAGTCTATCATCAGTTTCTCTTAGAACAAAACCCCCTGCAGAAAACAGACCTGCAACTGCCACAAAGAGCACTATTCCCACAGGTATCAATATGGGTCTGAACAAAATCAAAAGAGGTGTCAAAAGCACCAATCCCACCACAGTTCCTACCACTGTGAGCCCAGTCAAGAACAACAAAATTGTATCAGCCATAAACAGTGTTACAAAACCCAAAACCTGAGTGTAATTGGGTGCATTCTCATTGATTCTTCCCATTACTCCCTGATGTCGTTTAGCCATTTGATGCTCTCAATGCTCAAAAAGCCTAAAACCTTAAACACCCCAATAGCCAAAAAAACTTGAAAACCAAACCCAACTTATATCTGTGTATTAAAGACCCTAATTAAATTTCTCTGGGTGTTGGATTAATGAATTAGCTCACAGACAGACGGATTTGATAGGATTGTCTATCATTTACCTCATGCAGGCTTACATGGCATGGAGAATGACGATAGAGTTATTAGGAGGCACAAGGATTTAGTAAGTTATTTGAAAGTGCAAGAATGCTGCTTTCAAGATATGAAGAAATCCACGTTACCCACGAAGAGGGGTCCCGATATGATAAATGGAATTTGGTAGGAGAAGTAGGGAATTGTGAGTCTGTTGATTTTAAAAGAGAAGATTATTCAGGCTACATAAACAAAAGAGGAGATGGAAAAAACATTGATAAGAGTTTCCATTTGGGAAATTGTAAGACATATAAGTTCAGGCTTACTCCTCATGCATTTCATGAACATATTTGCGAAATTATAGAGGAATATGAAGAATACAGACTTCTGAAAAGAATGCGGATTGAGGGCCTCCAGAGGGTCACATCTTTCCATGGCCCAAGAGTACTAAATGCAGGAAATCTTGCTATGGTAACTGAAGCAGTAATTACAAGAGGGATAAAGGGAAAAATCCTTGTTTGTTTCACATCAAAGCATTTCATGGTGACCTAGAATTTATTTATATGTATGTAACAAGGAATATGCTAGAGGTAAACCAATGATTTCATTTTTCTAGATGTGACCATTGAATTTGCTTATTTATTTTTATATGGTTTAATTTGCTTATTTAATTTTATATGGAAGATTTGATCTTTGGCGGGTTCATTCACATCTATTCAACTTCACCAACACAACAAGGATCAATTGACAATTGAAATTTTATTTTCATTATTACTATCATTGATTAAATGCGTAATTGAATGATGCAATCTGCCTTTGTGATCAATAGGATCACAATCTCCTAATTTCTTTAATTGCCAGTTTGGCAGTCAGGATTGTTCCTTAGCTCTGATATCCATTAAGCAAATCCTCACATTTCCTTTGGAAGAGCACTTACTGTACAGAAAATAAGGAGGCTATAAAGATCTGTCCTGTTTCCCTCAAAAAATTTGTGAAGAGGATTGTATACAATATTCAAGAAGAAAAGAAAAGAGGATTAGAAAACATGGTAGTATAAAATGTTCAAGAGGATAAATAGCATGTGTTGTACAATTAGTCAAAAGAGTCTATATAACTAGACTATAAAACAGTTCTATTATGGGCTGCTTGGAAGTGTAAACGTTTGAGCTAATATGTTGCATAATATTTGAGCAGATGTCCCTAATAACCAATTATCTTCCTTTGTAATTTTCCAACTTGCATTTTATCTCATTCTTTTTTAATTGTACTACAAGAACTTGTATGTAGCTTTCTGGTTCATGATCTGACTTTTGAAATATTTTGAATATAAATCATATATATATATATACTTACTACATCGTGTTGTTATGCCTTTTTTTTCAAACATCAAATGTTTTTTCAATGGTGTATGCTGGTTCCATTTGCTACTTTTTTTTTCAAATTGACTCGAAGGTTTTGGAAGTAATAACATTCAAGTGAATCCAGAAAATAAACTTCTATAACATTTTCTTTTCTAAATGTTTAATAAATCAAGTTGTATTTTGTGGGAAAACTCTTTTGTCCATTTTTAGATGCTCATTGTGCATTATTATTCTCATTTTTTTATGTACACAACATTGATAAAGTATGACAGTGACTACTAAAACAGTGCTCTGTGCAAGACAAAATCAACCACAAAAAACTACACAAAAATACCTAGCAAATTATATAATACTATCAGTCAATAGGATTTGTCAGGAGCTACTTGTCTTAAAGGCAATACTTGATGAATTTGAATGGCATTTCGTTTCACAAATTATTCCTCTTCATTGCTATCTTCATACCCCACGAGATTTTCCTACTATGAAAGAAATATAAATATATCCTATTTATATTTATAAAAAAATGTGGAAACTAAATCTATACACCTACAAAACCAGCCAAAATCTATAAGCAGGTACAAAACCAGAAATGTGCATATACATGCAACAACTACCACGAGCACCACCATAACAAATGCATACCAAATTCATTGTGAAATTAATAGCAAACTTCAAGAAAATCTTGCACTTATGAGGGTTAAAGAGCACAAAAATGATTGATAATGTCTCGCTCCCCAAGATGAGCTCTTCCTATACTCAAGTCACCTCAATGATACGAGCTTTGTCCTTCATGGTTTATGCATTTTAAAAGAAAGGCCACCATTTTGTAGGGCCCAATTATAGTATGTACTTTGTAAAACTATGGTTTTATGAAGTGTAAGATCTTTTTCCTCAATCTATTAAATAAAAAGTGAAGATATGTATTTATATTTTTCCTCAAGAGGTTGGTTATGTTTCATGTGTCATAAAATGGTTTTTTTATTATAAAAATATTTCCCCGTAACATGCAGTTTTCCATTATGTTGCATTTGGTTACAAAGTATATCATTAACCAACAACAATTGTACTTAATCCAATCGATCTTTCAAGTTACTCAATCCAATCCACCCGACTGAAATTTTCAGCCACCTACTTATTGGGCTGAAAAAGATTCCATTTAATCTTGTAGCAGATTTTTTTTTTCCATGGGACCCCCTGCTTCCGTGAAAATAGGAGCCCAAACCCCCCATGGGACCATGTAGTAAGTCATAAGACATGTAAGAAAAAAAAAATCAATAAGGGGCTCCACCTATTTTCTTTAAGAAGCCCTTCTTAAATATGATCCCATTCTCTTTAAATCATTTAAAGAATTTAGAAGGGAATGTTTCCCACTTTCCCATGAAGGTAGGGAATTATATTAACTATAACTAAAAATATTTTCTCAAAAAAAAGAAAGAAAGAAGAGAAAGGATTAACAATTAGGTTTTCTTTAGGAAGTTCTCTTATTTATTGATGTTATTACTTTCTGTAGCAAATATAGCAAATAAATTTAATATATATGGGTAAGTAAAGTTACTCATTATTTATAGTATCATATAATTAATCTAAATAAAACTTATATGGGATGATTATTGGTGTCAATAATGATGTCATACCTTAAATCACATTATTAATATTATGGTTATAAAAATGTTATTTTGTGAACATTGATATAGTATAACAAAATATTTTCCTTGAAATATTTTGAAGTTTGGAAATAAAATAGTATTGATAATAACATTATCATAAAGTAATTATATTAATCATAATTTGTATTTGTGATGGTTGCGAGATATCCAAAATAATG
>VDFB02176454.1:0-17571 GCA_007258455.2 Sequoia sempervirens
AAGTTATGTTATGGGTGGCATTTCTCAAAATCTTTGAAACCTAAGCAGCATTTTATCAAGTTCAATGAATAACCCGTTTTCCCACCTGGAAGCACTTTCAATTAGTTAATGAAGATCAGTGAGTATTGATTTAAAAAATTAGTGCATTACATGAAGAAAGTTAGATTTAATCTTAGTAAGAAAATGAACAAAGCCATGCATATAGTAACACAGAGATAGTAAGGGATATTTTATTTATATATATATGTGTGTGTGTGTGTGTGTGTATACATCATATTGGCACTACAAAATTGGGTGATTCAATTACCTAGTAGATATTGATAACAAAAGCGAAAAGAGAGATATTCTTGTTTAGACACACAAAGCAAACATCAAGACTTGGATGCCCTCAACCACAATTTGAAGGTGTTCAAGCTAAGCAAGGGATAGAAAATTATCATGCAATTGTAAAAATTGGGCAAAGAGCCCCATATCATTCCTCACAATTCCTGCATGAAGAAGAGCAGTTGCTTCCTCCACAGTCTCATTCTGAAGAGCTGACACTATACAAATGGCATCACCTACTAGTCCACTCCGAGGATAGTGACTGATCTCGATGATAGCTACATTGACACAATGATGAAATTCAAGCCTCACCAAATGTTCTAATGCTTGTACACCCTAGTCGTAATGACTAGAGGTCTTGATGACCATGTACACAAAATGCTCCAACGTGGTAGTGTTGTGTACATGTGCCTAGCTCATAAATGCTTTTCCCAGTATGCTACGAAGCACTTCTTCTTCCAAATCACTTTGTATCACAAAGACTTCCTTTAGTTGATCTAACAGGTGCTTGAACAACAGACTGCATTCAATCTCCTCCAAAACGATGAGAACATTTGCAGAATTGTCATCACTCTGAGTGCTCACCATGTTGGATGCTTCTAAATGATGAAGAGTGGTGACATTGGTTGAATTTATAGAAGTTTGGTCATACATTGGCACTTCCTCTTAGATTTGGTGGGATGATAACTTGGTTTGAATTAATGGTTGATTTAAAACCAACATTAAATCATATCTTTAGCTGGCAGTATAAACGTGCTACTTTATTATGTTCTCCAAATGCTTCATTAATTATTCATTTGTGTGAAGGTCATTCAGCAACCATTGGTGTAAATAAGATTAGTTTTCTTACCTAATTCCCTTTCATTTCTCAAATTTAATTATTTTGATTGATCTTTAGTAGTCTCTGAAAAGACAATGGAAGACAAGAAGATGCCAGATTTAGTAATGGTTTTAGCATTGGTTTGAGGGAATGCTTTAGCTATATATATGATTAAGTCGAGGGAGAAGGGGTTTTTTCTCTAAAAAAAAAGGCACTTGGTTATACTTTTGAGGAGGAATTTGATATTAATTCATATTGTGAAGATTCTTAATCCTTGAATTATGAATTGAATGGGATGCTTAGTGTATTGATCTTTGTATCATGTGTGTTAGAGTTCTAGATATTCTTTGTGAGATGCACTTGATGGCATCCATTTATTATAGTATGAACTCATTGGTCATGTTATATCAATCATAGGTTTTTCAATCTTTGCATTGATTGGGTATGGCTTCCTTCTTTTACATCCACGTTAGTATCATATTTATGAACTGACATTTGAACCTTACTATTTTTTGGTTAAGATAACACCCTTTTATTTTTCAGTCTTTTCAAATTCAATGAAGGTCATAAGAGGGAGTTGTACCTCCAAAATTCAAAGGAAAGTTGCAAATACAATTTCAAAATTTCTAGAGTTGTTATCAATTGTTTCAATGCTTCAAGGAGAACTAATGTCAAAAAAAAAATTTTAGGTGACCATTTCATTCGCTAACACCTACCATAGTGTTCTTCCAACTAGATCTACCTCAATTTTTTAAAACTTTCTTCAAGGAACTTGTGCTCTAATACCAATTGTTGAAAGAATAGTAATACACTAAGAGGGGGGTGAATTGGTGTAATTTTTTTCAAATTAAACCAGTAGACAAGATTTAATAGAGAACTTAAATCATATACACATGAGAAGACACCAAATATACATGGAAAATCCTAAAAGGGAATGAAACATAGATTTTTGGGACCCTATGGACTACTCTTGCACTTCTAGGGTTTTTCACCTAAAAGGAGAGAGATAGGGTCAAAAATGCTTATGTATCACTCAAATTAGGATGTGTGTGATGTGATGTGATGCAAATAAACTTAACTAAATGAAACTAACTAATCTAGGTGACTGAAAAATGAATATAAAAAGTGCAATTACAACTATAAGTTTGAAAACACATTTTCAGATATGCAAACAATGAAGAAAATGAATGAAATATGCGTAATGTAGAAGAGATGGGTCAAATCAGAGTGCACCTCGAAAAGTGTTATGATTCAGAGTTTCTTTGATGCTAGCCGACCAATCGATTTTTCATAGTGGACTCATTCACCCAGGGTGGTGAATCAGTCCTCCTCCTAGTGAAAAAGTGTCGATAGCTAGTTTCTGTCTATTAGGATCTGTAATCTAACAAAATTTTGATTTTCAGTCCTAAGGTGGGACTCATTTTCCACAAAGAGACAAATAAGTCCTCTCCCAAATTTTTGAAAAAATAGAGACAACTCCTCGGGTAACACTCAGGATCTAGAAATGTTCACTTGTTGGGTTGTTGAAGCTAGTTTTGTAGAAAATGGACAAATAACTCTCTCCAAGTGTGAATTTGACTCAAGTTGACTTGAAGCACCTAGTTGACTTGGAAATAAATCTTCAACACCTAATAACCTATCAAATCTACATACAAAGAGCTGCAAACAAACATGCAATCTAGGGGGAAAATGATTGCTGTTAGGAATAGGGCTTGCCTTGTCAAACCCTTACTTTTGCACTAAACCCCTTGAAAAGATAAATGAAATGAAAAAGAAAGGTAAAACTAATAACATGCAAGTGCTATTGACTTACCAACTTTGATGTTGCAAATCTAAAGTAATGTCAATGGTTGCTTCCAAAGTGCTTGAATAGTGCTTCTTGAATCTGATGATGTAAAATGATTGAATGCTTGAGTGAATAGGTGGATAAGTGAACTTGATGAACTGGATTGTAGGAGAGGGAAATGAGGGGTGAAAATCACTTATTTATACAATTCTTGTGCCTTTTAGTATCCGCTCATACCTTAGCACAAGGCTTCCATTACCAAGTGATTTTGAATAAAAAATTGAAAGGAAATTCTGTAAAATATTTTGAATTTAGGCCAGGACTCATCTCGCCACTCCATGGCTAATGGGTCCCACCTAGGACCTAAAATGTGTCAGAAAATGGTTGCATTTAATGTTGTTTGTCTGAATAACATCCAAAAATACACTTTAATTACAACTTATGAGGGCATAAAGGGACCAAATAAAGCATGAGAAGAGTGTATATAGTGAAAATATGCATAGAAGAGTGTGGAAAGCTTGTTACAAGACTTTTAAAAACACTTCAAAATAGGACTTTGTTTAGTGATGAAAATGTGGTTTTTAGGTGAAATGTATTAAAGAGAGTCTAGAAGAATGTAGAAATTTCTTACAACACTTCACAACATCTTCACAAGACATTCTTTGAGTTTTAGTACATAAATAAGCATGTTCAAGCTGTGTTACAACATAAAATCAAAGCAACATAGTTCCAACACCATGAAACAAGATCTAAAAGGCCATGAAAATGACAAGGGGACATTTTTCTATGACACATGGAAAAACCACAGTGATAAAAGTTTCTTGAGTTTAATACTCAAATCCAACCTCATAATCAAAAGATATTAAAATTGTGCTACACCAACTCACAAGTACATTTACACCCAAGATAATGTTTTGAGGCACCAACTTTTAGGTACACTATACACCTAATTGAGCACCAACCTAATTTTTTTGAGGTGCCAACCTCTAAATTATTACAAATTCATATATGCAAACATCATTTCTTCTCTAACTTGAAATGCACCTTTTCAAATCATACACTTAAACTTTCTTTCTCTTCCTAACTTCTTCTCCCTTTCAATTTACCATCAAAACTATGTCCTCATTCGCATAGTTCCCCTTTTACTAATTACTCACTACACACAACTATGAATGTTTAATTTAGTAACCTCTGTGTTATCAACTTCACTCTATGTATATTTTTCTCTATACACCAAAATAACTCAACAAGATCATGAGCATAACTATTTTCATGTTGTTATACATAACCCTAACTATTTTGCATTTCAACTATACTGTCACTTGAATAATTTTTTCAAGAATTGTAATCAAATCAGCTTCTTTTATGTAGCTTCCAATCAAATTTTATCTTTAGTAAATAGTAGTTTGCTCACTTTGAATATCAACCATGGATGAACGACTTTCTCTCCATTCAGAGAGGACACATGTTATAATCACACATTGTCACAGTTTATGATTGAAGAAACATACATCTTTATGTGATACTATGATAATTGTCTGATGAGGAGAAACCTATCATCATCTCCCATCTTTTCAATTTATGATCACAAGATCAATACCTTTATGTGACACAATGATAGCCATCTTATTTACTCCTTCAAAATGTACCATTGCTTTTAAAGCATTGATCTTACCTTTACTTCTTACAAACATCATCTAGGACACGTGTTGCCATATCGCTTTCATGCAAACATAACCTTGTCAAAATAAATCAAAAATGTGTTGTGAAGGAACAATGCACTCTAATAAGGAAATGGCATGCATCACTAATTCATGCTTAGCACATTCTTACTTTTGCACTCTAGACTGGAATTACACTCTAAATAGACCTTGCACTACAATGATCTTATGACATCTATCACCATTTCACACCATCACAAATTTTATTGTGTTAGAGTGGGCTAGGAATTTGTTTCTATGACGAGCGTTGATCTTTAGTACCTTACACACATCAACACAACAGGTTACCATAGTTTACTCACAGTCAATGAAAAAAATGCTCTATGAAGAGACTCAATGTTGCAACTATAATTTGACATGCACCCATCTCTTATTCACCTCGACCTAACATATTTCATTTATGTGCTATATTTATGAAAATGTACTCCAAAGAGGGTATGTGATGCAATATAATGAGGACACTTTTCATCGCAATGCATCTGCACAATTTTTTCAAAGTCAAAATAGATCAAAATTGTGCTCCCATACAAACTATTGATCAACTACAAGTGTTGTGCTAGCGATTAGATCATCATCGAAACACTTACACTTTACTCTTCTATGCAGACATAAGATAAAATACTGCCTAAACCAGTAATCACTAGAAATTGGGACTAGTAAAAATGATGACAATGATGGCTTAAGTTTTCACTTAACTAGGCTAACTTCTCACCAAGGATAGTATGTCAATAGAAAAATATAACATAAAGTACATGACCAGACAGGGACACTTAGGGTTTAAGAGAATTGGGGCTAAAACCCTAGAAAATCATGAAACCCTACCATTACTATAATGAGAGAGAACCAAAAAATTAGACAACCTTGCATTAACATTGAACAGACAAGGGTAGACATAAACAAGCAATGATTTCCCATAATGCATAACCCTTGACATCTGAGATCAATTTCACATAGACAAAAACCCTTGACAAAGAAGATCCCTTAATGACAATAATTCCAACAAATACTTTATATTATTTCTTGTTAGTTTTTTGCATTAATAATATAAATCTTTGAATCACTTTGTTTATCTCATTATTCAACAAGTCTATTAAATCGCATAGTGGTTTTCCTTGTAGACCAAGGTTGACACCATATCATTTATTTTATCTATTATTTATTGTAACAAAATTTATTTTATTTCCTAATATTGCTAGGATTTAAAGTTTATCTATTTATCATTTTATCTTTGGTTGTTTGTGGAGGTCGAAAGACCAAAATATGGGTTTGACTAAGGAAAACCCCTCAACAACCCCCAACATTTTTTTGTTCTCAATATGTGTGGAAGCTAAAGTATTTATATTATCTGAAGCAAACATACTAAGAGATTCTAGGTGGATTATGAGAAGATGATAGTGTGATGCACAAACATCCATGTTTTGCATTAGCATACTTGGCTGAGAGTTTATCAACATTTGGTCCTAGATTCCTTTCTATTTGTATTTATGTTTAAGTTAAAATAAATTTTATCTATTTCTGTAATTAGTGAAAAATTCAAGTCTATACTCTATTTGGACATTAAACTTTCTTTCTTTCAACATAATTTAGTTTTATTTTAATCTTTCAGCAAGTTTCTTCATTTTTGTCATAAATTTATAATATAACTTGCGCTATCTTGAGGTGATATATGATTTTTTTACTAAAATATATTTATTTCTTTAAGTTTCAGATTTCTTATATTATAAGACTCAATCCTATTTGTAGCATAGAATAACACACATGATACACATAGATTTGAATAACAAACAAAATGATACAATTTATGTCATAAAATATGTCTCTTTCATTTACAATTATCTAAACACAATCCAACACACACTTAGCTCCTCATTTATAATATCCTCATTCACTTGATCTTTCTCACATATAGCCTTTCATTCTCATACTACTTGTTCTTCCTTACACACATGCCCTATTTTTCTTTTGATAAATTATGGACACCCCTCTTTTACATTTTTCTTAAATTAGGTTGTGTTTCACTTCCTTTTATTAGTTAGGAGAAGATATTTTTAGTTTTCATTTTCCTAAGGATGGTTGTCAAAAGGTTTTATCCAAATGTCTTACTAAAGAAATTATTTTAGAAAATTTACAAACTTGTTGACTTTTCAAGGTCTACTATACTTTTGGATTTTGTATTAACCTCCCAAAGTCCTCGTATTTTTGTGAATTTTCTTTTAAGACACTCAAATGTTTATTTATTTGTAAAGCTATTTTTTTGGAATTTTGATACAAAATTGGGCATTTGAAATAGCATTAATTATTCATCCAAATATTCAATCTATTTCTTAATCTTTCTCGGGCACAATTGTAAAAGGTTAAAAGGTTGTAAATTTTATGTTGCAATATATTGACCTACTCCCAAACTTTCTTTTATTTTACTTATTATGTCCTAGAATTATTATTTTTTCTACTTTTGAATGGTAAAAATGTTCATTTCCTTGAAAAATGAGTTTTGTGGAGTTTCAATGCAAAAAATAATACCAAAGATTTCACCAAATTATAATCCTTAAGTCCAATCCACTTTCATATCATTTTCTTACAAACAAGTGAAATTGTAAAAGGGAACTCTTAACTTAGAAAAGTTTGTAGAACTCTAGAGATTCGAATGACTACTTCCATTAATTTCAAATTTCTTGATATCAACTTCTCCATCAATTTTTTACAGATTATCTACATAGTTATATCCACCCAACAACCTTTTCTCATCTATTAATGGACATATATTATGTTAATAAAGGTATAGACTAAGTTTAATTGATCATCTTAGGATGCTCCAAATTTGGACACTTAATTTATCCAAATTTATCCCCTTTAATTAACATCCTTAAGTTCTTCTAATCTCTAAGGTATTTAATACCTTATCTCTTTAATCCTCCTTCCATCAATTGAATTAAATAAATATTCCATTTATTTAATTCCCCTCATGTCACATCCTCCATCATTTTTATCTTATCTTAATCCTTCTTCTAAATCCCATCATTAAAGTGTGCACATGCCTAATCTTTTGAGACAGATGCAAATACCCAACTTTTGCAAAAGTTGGCCTCAATCTCTCTTATCCACCTAACCATCCTCTAACTCTTCACTCAACTAGCCTAATCAACCTCCTCAAAAGAATTTTTAATTCTTTTTATCCTTCCAAGGAATATTAAATTTCTTTTTTCTTCTCATGTGATATTTGACTTGTCACATCAAGTCACATGTGAGATCTAACTCTCTTCTAATCTTCATTAATTAATCTAATCAAGTACTTGCACAATCCTAATCACCCACTTTAGTCAACTCTCCCCATCCCCCAAGGAATTTTTAATTCCTTTTTATTCATCCTAGGCTCCTCTCTTCCCCATGTGAATTTTTAATTCACCTTTTAATCCCCCAAGGCACCTAAAAGGAATTTTTAATTCCTTCACTTCTCCCCACATGTCCTCTATTCTTTTTTTATTCTTTCTCTCATCCCCATGAGAATATTTGAGGAATTTTTAATTCCTCACATGTCCTCTCACCCACATGGGGACAAGGACCTCCTTTATGAGGAGATCTTGTCCAATCCCAAGGTACTTTGTACCCTCTCCATGTCAGTGTCAGTCCTTTTTCCACCTCATGTCCACTTCACCTTTTAGGGCTAAATCACATGCCACATGTCAAGATGTGAGGGCTTGTGAGTTCTCAACTCACCTTAGCCCTACATCTTGATATTTGGTGGATCAATCTCAACCGTCCATTTCCCCTAGGATTTCCTAAAAATCCTATAAATACCCCCTCTTTTCTCTCATTTTGGGGAGATCATTTTGCTAGCCAAACTCTTGCAATTTTGTTTCTCAACTTATACTTAGCCATTTTCACATCTTTCATCCATTTGCACTCATCCTCACAGCATCATTTTTCTTGCATCCACTTGCCATCCAAGGAGCATACACATCCAAGATCAAGGGGCTAACCAAAGGATTCCACTCAACGCGAAGGTATAAAAAGTTCCATTTCTCATGTTTTTGGCCTTGTTTGTTTCTAACTTAGGCTAATCTCGGCGTGTAGGTTGTTTTTGAGTTGCCAATGTAACTCCCTTTTACTTGCTGCTTGTTTTCAACACTATTTCACCTATCATCACACATCTAAACAATTTACGTTCATAACCTTAACAATTTGAGACAATTCTACAACCTCTAATGACTTGTAAATACAAAATAATAAATTTGAATACCATTTCAATGCACGAAAGTGGATTGCACCAATTATTTTAAGTAGTTTCAAAACACATCTTTAGAGTTGAAAGCTTCAAAGTAGTTAGGGCTCCATATTCACAAACTTTCTAGACTCCCTAACATAATTACTAAATTAATAAGTGAAATTATCGTAAGACACAAAATTAAGTTTTAAAACTTAACAGTAGTTCACAAGCTCACTAATAAATTCAAATTTAAAATTAGAATAAATGGTTAAATTTAGAAACCTCTATAAATAGTAAATAATATCTAACATGAAAAGTTAAAACATAATAAAAAGGTAAATATGTTGAAGACGGTGGAAATTCTTAGAAAATCCAAACCTAAGTCAAATACCTACAAAATAGGAATAATTTAAAAATGTATTCTTTAATGATTAAACTATAACACTTATTAGTGGAAGAAAAATTTAGAAGTTTGAATCCAATGTTTACTTCTCTTTACTTTACTCGAGAAAATCGGGGATAGTACAAACTTTAGAAAAAACCAAAATCATGAGATTCGAATATATTCATAATTACGAAATACCGACAAAATTCAAAAGTAAAGTAAAATTCGAGTTGGCCACTCAAATACATTTTAAAAGTCAAGTTCTTCATCAAGTTCTCCCATTACCTACTTTTTAAAATCAAGAATTAAAATGTTTTACAGTTAATTTTCACTATCGAACTAATAGAAACCCCAAAAGTCTCTTCATAAAATGACATTTTCCAAAATTGGAATTAAGAATTCAATGTTCTATTAAAATAGATTCAAACAATACATAGTCAAATCTTTGGAAGGTGATAAAAATGAAAGAATATTATTGAATACATCTTATGTAATTAGTTAGTTTGGTAATTGTTTCATTCAATTTTTGAAATTTATATATATGAAAATAGAAGAATTTTCAGTTGTCTAAGAATTCTATTGATAAAATTATACTCTTAAAATCACATATATGAAAATAGAAGAATTTTCCAAAGAATCTTATTAGTTGTCTAAGAATTCTATTGATAAAATTATACTCCTAAAATTACTGAGATAGTTGCGTGAAATATACAAGAACTTAGAAGAGAAACATAGATCAGTTGTATAGTTTTCAATTGTTATTAGTGTGTATGCATGTCCTTTTCCAAATGTAAAATATGAGATGAACCCAATTGGTTCTTACTCTGCTTGTAGATGCTAAATGCATTGTTTTGTGTTTTTGCTTGTTTTTTAACGAAGTTTTGATAATTAAATAAGAAGTTGTCAGGAAAGATTTTCACAAGAAATAATAATAAACATATAAGAGTTGTAAATGATTTATTTGCTTATAAGAAACATTTACAAACACCAATTATTTCATAGGCATACCCGAAAACACCAGTTGATTGCCTTTATTGAAATCTGGAAAATGCATGCCTAGCCTTGAAGGTACTGTTGTAGGTGTACGATCTGCCTGAAATATCAACTTTCTCCACCTTTATTTTGATGTTAATGCTCAATAATGACCAGGCGTCCATGATGGGCGAAAGGAGATCACTTCTTGAAAGGTGTTTCTACTCCTCTCATACAAGTCTCCCCTCTTCAACAACCACGTGGCCTCTATAGGAGTCGTACAGCCTGCACAAAAGGTATGGCCTGCAAATAGAAGGTACGACCTATGCAAATTTATGCTAGTATGCTCTTAAATGGCTGGTACAATGAATTCTAGAAATGATCTCCAAAATCCACTCTAACCCTTAGTCGAATCTCCACAAATAAGCTTAATGATGGCTCCTGAATGAAGCCCTCTCTGTAGCAATGATTCAACTAGTCTTTCATAGCTTCAAAATCGCAAAACACTGAAGAATTCTCGTTCTCCAATGGTGTCAAAATGGTTGAAACCCTTGTCTCAGGCACAATTTTCAAGAAGCCAAGAAATAATGTCAAATGATCAATGAATGAGGTCAACTTGTTTCTTGCCTCTTTTATTCTCCTCAAAAAGGCACGACTTCCCAAAAAGATTTTTTAAATACATTTAAAATGTATTTGAGGTACTTTATAATCTTTAAAATATTTCATCTCACTTGAGCGTACCCTTTTCATTTAATGTTTAATCTCACTTTATTAATTTTAAGTGGCTCACTTTTATAAAGTTAAAATATAACTTTATAATATCCCTTTTTATAATTAAATATAACTTAACCACTTAAAAATTAATATCTCCCTCAATACTAAGTATTTTGACGTGTCGTCTGAAGTTAGGGTCAACACTGTATAACCCCCATGTGTCTAGGTGCCCTAACTAAAAATAGCATCACTGCCAGATTGACTTACTAAAAATAGTAAGTCTCTCAAACTAAGCCAAACACTGATCTGCAAAGGCCTGGAACTGAACCCAATACTAAACTAAAGAAATGGAGTGACAACAACCTTCATTAACTGCCACTGAGACCCTCTATCCACACATATTAGCCTACGAGAGTCCAAGTAATAGGCTAACATCTGCAACTGATACTAACTAGAGTGTGGACATTACAAAATAATTAAATGACGGAATTCAAAGATGCATTTTACACTTTCACATCAATAGTCCATTTTATGCACATATAAAAATGGAAAAAAATGTGGGATCACTAATCAAACATGCAAATTGGCTTTGAATATTTAAATGGGCTAACTATAGTGACAATCATGAGGTAAGAAAGAAAAAATTCCAAATTAACTACCTATAGTGACATGCTATATTTTTAGGCTATTCAAGGGCATGATGAGGCCCTTACAACCTAGTTTGTGAACTCTTGGAATGGATGGCAGGTGGTAGTTAGTTTTATAATATTTACTATCATGAAGAACACAATACACTAGGCTACTAGCCTCAACTACAATGGTATAAAAGTGTCACATTTAGGGAGGGGAAAGAGAGAGAGAGAGAGAGAAATAGAAGTGAAATATTTTATTAATTCTTTCCTTGAGCAAGGGGAATCCTTTGTTTCCCATCAAAATGGATATCAATAGGAAGCTCTTCCTCAGTTGCGGCCTAATGTTAGTTGGTATGTTATGAAATACTTTACTCTTGAAGGTCATTTCTTAGTTTTTAATGGTTATATCTTCCCTTTCCTAGATCGTTTAAGGCACAACAAGTCAGTTAGTTCCATATTTTTATTTATTCTTTGGACTATTGCATTAAAATAGGGCTCCACCTCCTTTGTACACCAAGGTTTAATCTATTAATTATACTAGTATAATACTAGTATTACTCCTACTATCCTTCCTATCATTTATGCTCCTTCCTCTTCATTGCATACTCCTAATAAAATTTATATTAAGCAGGTCAAAACCCTAGACCTAGTGGGAAGGGTAAAAAGAAAGGAACTCTTGCTTATTTGGAGATTGGTAAGTCTCAAGAAAAAAGAGACAAAGGAAAGAAATAGTTTTCCTATATTGAAGTTGCCCCCCTCTCCATGGAGTTGGTATGATATTGAGATGATGGGAGAAGCCTATTTATGTGTGACTATCATTGAGGAGGAGTCAAGAAAAAGGGAAAAATGGAATAAATACCCTTAGATAAAAATAAAAAAATAAAAAAAATCTTCTTTAGACAAGACCAAACTATCCAAGGTAGGTAAGTGGTGTAATAAACATAAATTGAACAACCATTCAAACCTAGAGTGTTATGCACAAAATAACATAATCATGTATGTAGAAGCTAAGGGTTGTATGAACAAAGATAGAGAACATAGACCCTAAAGCTTCCTATATCCACACAATAAAAACCACAACATCCATACTAGATGTAGATAGAACAATAATTTTATTTGTAGATATTAGTGGAAGAGAAACCACTCATTTTACTAAAAAGAATTTGTTGCTACAAGGGTATCCCCATGACCCATCCTAGTGTCCAAGGGGCATGACAGGCCACAAGTCAGTCCACCGGTTAAGCCCAGGAGCAGGAGTCGAACCTGAAACCTATAGGGAGCAAACCCACAACCCAAGCCAACTCCGCTACCCGTGTGTGCTCACTCATTTTACTAGTTGATAGTCATAGCATGAAGATATTATTTTTTAGAGCTAATACCAAGTCTAAAAATTTTAATCATACCTTGTATACAACCTTAAAACTTGGGATGGATCACTTCTTATAGTACCATAATTATGCATGTCATGCATTAATGGTACTTCTCATATAGTAGTCATCCTTTCTATGAGGAGCTATTATTTGATGTTGTACCAATTGATTTCATTTACATAATTCATTCCCACTTACATCACCACCGAAGTATCTATAAAGTTAATATTACTGAGGGGTGAAGCCACAATAGTGGCTTACAATTGAAATGAGTGAAGGAAACTCACGTAAAAATGAATGCATGGAAAAAATTTGATTTTAGGGTTCAGATTTTAACCTTGGCTGCTCTTGATCAAACCCAAGTAGAGGTTCGCTAATCCTCCTACTTTTCCCTACTAAAAAATCCATCAAAAGCCACCTTATAGAAGGGGGTTTCGAATGAACTAGGGTTCAAATGAACCCTAGTTCGAATGCTTGAACCCCCTTTATTCCTCATCCCCTCCCTAAGACAAAAAAACCTGAATTTTGGCACTTCAGAGGTCGAGTTGAGGATGAAAATGGAGGAATCTTCACAAACCCAACTTGAATCAGGTAGTCCCCTCGTGAATCTAGGCTATCCAATGAATATAATTTTAATATATTTTGGTTTTATTATGTATTTTTAGTTTTATTAAACAAAGGTTTTCATCGAAAACGAAGGTCTTTGTTCTCCACATGTGGAAAAATAGAAAATTACCAAAAAAAAAATTGAAAAATATGAGTGCACCAGATATTGAAGTCCTTGATCGAACCAAAAAAAAAATTGAATTTCGATATATACAAAAAAGGTTATACGCACGGCTATTGCTCCAATTAAATCGGGTTTGACTTCGAACTTTATTAAAGAAAAATATTCAATAAAAAACTGTCTAACCAAGTGGAAGCACTAGATATCGGAGTTAAAAATATAAATTCAAAAGAATCATGGAAAAAAAGTTATGGTGTTATATGAAAAGTTGTGTGTCACTTTTTTAAAAATGTTGTTTTTTGAAAAAAACCCGATTTTAAGTGAGAGATGGAAAAGAAGTGCAATCGATTCAAAATTTTTGAAAAATATTTTTAGAATCTACAGAAAAAATATGATGAGACTCTAGTTTATATCATCTTCAAATTCCTCACGGTTTAGCTGCTATAGGTTCCTGAATGTGAAGATTTAGTTAAAAATAATAATTTTAGTGTCCAGTTTGGCCAAAATTGTAAACCACTATAGTGAGATCACCCCATAGCATTACCACTTTAGTGAGTGCTTAAATATATTAAGTTTTAAAGGTGAGTGCACAAGTCAAATATGCCATGTATCTTGCACAAGTTTCCTTTAGCACAATTGAAATTACTATCTTTCAAGTAAAGATGAATGGTCTAGAATTGTCCAGGTACATAATCCATTCCCACTTACATCACCACCAAAGTATCTATAAATTCAATACTTGTAGCATTACCACTTTAGTGAGTGCTTAAATATAATAAATTTTAAAAGTGGGTGCACAAGTCAAATATATTATACATATCGTACACAAGTTTCCTTTAGCACAATTGAGATTACTATCATTCAAGTAAGGATGAATTGTCTAGAATTGTCCAAATATGTATGGACCACCATTTATCAACACCACAAAACCCTTGTTTCATGTGTTATCCATGTAATTCCAACAACTATGATGCATAATTTGAAAGGAACTCTCTGGCTCATGTGTAGCCCTTTGCATCATGTGCCACTCATGCAACATTAAAGATCATATTGTGCATCATTGTTGACAAGTATTCTTGAGAATACGAGACATTATCTACTACTTTTACCGGCCTTTGAAGATGAACCCCCACCTCAAAAATGAATTTTTGTTTGACCCCATTATCCATTATTTTCATCTCCATGCTTTTGCTCACATCATCATTCCTGATATTCCCCCATTGGAATTCCTTATCAGGTGGGCAATTTTTTTCAAACAAGATTCGATCTGACAGAAGCACATATGGGGAATTTCAGTGGCAGCCGGTCAAAATACTGGCATTGTCCTTTTGCTAGACAGAGACTTGAGCTTAACGTCGTATTTAATGTTTCAACTTTCAACGCACCCATATCTCCATTCTCCATGGTAAAAGCCTGTACGTTCCACCTTTTCCTCTTCGAGATTTTCGCACCACAGTTCTACCTCCTCAGACACTGCCAATCTAGGCCCTATATGGGCACTGAAATCAAGTAATCCGTTCCGTCACTTTTGATCTTTTTGTTAGTTACAGGAGTGAGGGAGCCTGTTTTGAGCACTTCTACAACATTTTTCGTGCTATCCTTTTGGAGATGTATCTACCAGTAAAAGTCCAAGCTCCATCATTATCATTCCCCCGCCTCTCACGCCTGGCAAACCCACAGACGACTGGCAGATGGCAGTGGATTACATTCTGCAGTCAGATATAAAACATAGGGAGGAGGACCAGCACCTGGCTTGGTTTGACTTACCCATGAAGTGTTATTTGGCAGACTTTTTCTGTGAGCTCCCTAATGGTGGTGGTATTGACCAAATATTCTGCCTGCATGCAGGCGTGAGGTACGATAGAAGTTGGGGTGTAATCCAGTGTGGGTGGCATATTCTTCTGAAGAGGAGGACGAGGGGATTAGAGCATTTCGAATGAATTGTCATCGTCATTTTTCATGCAGGTGCTAGTTTTGCGTTCCCGCCATGCAATCGCATGTGTTCGTAAGCGACTTTTAGTCTGTATTATTTCGCTTGACGTCCAAATTACAACTTAGGCAACTAAAGGTTTACTGCCTACGCAGATATTTCGTAATAAAGAACAAAGATAGCAGTGTATGGTCTAGGAATCGAACTCATTAACTTGAGGAGAAGAGATTACAGAAGAAAAGAATGCATTTTATATCTCAGTCTGTTCGACGTAGCTGTTTATGGATTTCATAAATGACATTGTGATAAGGTAATTCGAGTATTGCGTATGTTTAAGAATGCATGCAATAAAGTTGGAGCATACTACAGCAAAACTTCCATTTAGTGGTGGAATGCCTAAACAAACAGATTGATTTAATGCCCACGAGTGATCAACGATTGGAATGAGATTGCAGTACACAGTGAGGACTCGTGACTATCAATCCATAGAAAGATTCAATAAATGAGACGTCTCCAAATATATACAAGTTCACCCAAATTATTGAACTCACATAAAAATATGATCCAAATATTTTAACTCATTTCACATATAAATATAAAAAGATTATATGTTTTTTTTTCCCTATTTCTATTTTAGTATATTATAATAGCTGTGATAGCAAGAGGTAGAGTTAATTGTTGAATATTTCTGAATTAGATTGTGTCAGTATTTTTTGCATCAACGTTTCGGACCACACTCTGTCTTCCATCTGAAATGTGTCAGTATTTTTACTCCTTATACTATCTGCTTTCCATCTGGATTATGTCAGTATTTTTATTCATATTTATACTCTCTGCTTCAATGATGGATCACGGAATGTGATCCGAAAAGTTAATGCAAAAAATACTGACACGATCTAATCCAGAAATATTTAACAATTATCTTCATGGATTGTGGAAAACTGTTATCATTGAAGAGGTAGAGTGTAATGGTTGACTATTTAATAAATTCTCCTACATGTATGTATTTTACTATATGGAGAAGTATAATAAAGTGATAGCAAAGGATGGAGTGCTATGGTATGAGTGTGCTAATAAAAACTATTAAAGAACTGGCATAACTCTACAAAATATTTCTATACATAGTATTTTCATTTATTATAATGAATATGTGTTGACAAAATATGTGTTGAATATGTGTGTACAGCCTGAGTTGGCCTAATGGTGGAGAACTTGTACTCTTGAAAGAGAGGTCACAAGTTCAAATCCTGCAGGGGGTAAGGTATGTACACCTCGTATTGTGGAGCACGAGTTAGGTGCCTCCCTTAATATTGGGAGTACGAGGAGTCCCATATTGCTGTAGGCTGTCTGTAGACCCAAAAACAGATTGCCGGGTATCGTGGACTATAAAATAATATTATTATTATTATTATTAAAACTATTAAAAAGTCTGCATATTAACTCTAATTTTTTTTATAAGTGTGATTATTTTAAAGAATGTCTAAAGATATCAACTTAGAGTTATTTTATTTACTTGAAATTATTTTATTTTATTTTTCAACTATTTTATTTACTAATCATGCAAGATGTAAATTTTATGTGCTACTTATTTTGAAAATATTATATTTATTATTAAATATTAATACTTTGATAGGCTGTCAAAAGATAAATTACAAACTCATGCCATTACACTCTACCCATTGTAACTAAAGAAATTATTACTATTTGATAAATCTTAATTAATAATAAATTATTAATAACTATTTTAATTTTAAGAACTATTTTTAATTTCTTAATGTTTATTTTAATTTACTATAAAATTATTTAAAAATTATAATCTTCAATAAATAAAATAGTTCTAACTAAAATAAAAAAATCAAAATAAAATAACTCAAACATTTATATATAATCTTCTAAAAATAAAATAAATTGTAAAGTAAAATATAAAACTTTAAATAAACATACATTTTTTAAATTAGTTAATAAAAATAGTAAGATTGTATATAT
>VDFB02176455.1:0-17880 GCA_007258455.2 Sequoia sempervirens
TTTATATCTTTCTTATACCTCTTCATGAAGGGAGGCATCCCTTCGAAAAGAGATAGCATTTCAAATAGTCACAACCTTTCCTCAATCTCCATTACTGCCCTTGAAGGCTCTAATCACGGCCTTTTTTAAGATTTTAATCTCTACCTATTACAACATGTAATCACTGCTTTTAACTAGTTAACTTAATTGCCGCCTTTATTGAAATCGCATGATCTGCATGATATATTATTCAGTGCTCTTCCAAAACAATATTAATCGCTGCTCACCCTTTAATATGTTCACTGCTTTCTTAACATAGATCACTTGCCTCCTCAATCATCTTAATTCTTAAACTCTCCCACCTTATAGATATAATCGCTGCTTTGCATTAACTAATTACTGCTCTTAATTAGTTTATCGCTGCTCTTCATTTTTACAAATAATCACTGCTACTCTTATCATTTCTTGATTACACTTTAACCTAGACGATTATATATATATATATATATTGCCTTTGTCTTGGGTACAAAGAAGTGCTCGGCCAACATTACATGTTTGGGTGCCAATATCATGAGGCCAGCCCCAAATAGGATTTAAATTATATTTGAATGTATTCTCCATAAAGAGAGGCGCCAAGAATAAGGAAGGTCGGCCAATATAACTGTAAATATAATTTAAATGTAACAACCATAAGCTTGTCTTCTTATCTTTATTAATGCACACTTTTAATGCCTCAAAACTTGTCTTTAATCCTTCTTTAATTCACACATTTAATATCTTGGAATGATGCGATCTGTCCTTGAACAATGGATGGTGGCCTTTGGCCTTTAGCAGCAATTATTTCTTCATTGACATTAATTGTGCTCTTTGACATCAATAGCATTGTTGTACCCAAACCAATTTTTTTTGCTTCATTAAGGCATTTTGCTTAAAAGAGTCTAAACCTTGTTAAAATGATGTCAAAACATAGTTTTTGGGCAAATCAAGTATGAATTTTAAGTCAGTTTGGTGTCGGGAAGATAGTAGTGAAATTTGGAAAAAAAATGAAAATTAGGGTTTCTACACCCCTGTTTCACGTTGCGAAACCCTAAAAATTGAAACTTGTTAGAATTGGCTGAAATTAATTTTGATTGGCTTATTTCACATCACGATCACAGTGGTGAAGTCAGTTTTAGTTAAAAGTCAGTTTAAGCCTGGTGGGTAGTTTTCACTTTTTCAAGAAAGTTAGGATCTCTGAGACCGTCAATGGCAGTTGACTAGTACCAGGTGTCAAAATCTAACCCTGAAACTCAAAGCAAAACATTCTATGATGAAATATGCCAAAAAAGATGCTTCACGGCGGAGGGGATTTTCAAATGGCGAAAAGTGCAAAAATATTCTAAGTCTGGAAACATTTCACTTTGTAACGTGGGAGATGCTTGCACAATCAACGTGCAAATCAACTTTATAGTGTCCGTATATGTGAAAGTGGTGAAATACAGTCACACACACGCGTCAGTAGCAGTAATGCTTCTACGTGGTCAATTCAGCAGCCAACACGGTGTTCGTAGAGTGCGAAATGGAGGAAAATATCAAGTCCAGGACAAATCTGTGCCCTTGTAGCTCAGGGGCGCCCTTGAATTTGGAGGCTTAGATTTATTTATTTCTGGTTGCAGATACATTCAATCTCTTCGGAATTCAGTCAGCTTTTCGACAAACTATCAAGCGAAATCATTCGAGTTGCAGAACTCCGGAAATCGAAGGTGGAAGCGGCAGGTACGAAGAGTTTGCACACCACAAAGGCAGGAAAAATTGCAGTTTCTACACCCCTGTAGCTCAGGGGTGCCCTTGAATTAGACCCCTCAGATGATTGAATTTGCAGAATCCGTTTCTGGGGAATCTTTTTTGATTCAACCCAGCTTTGCGATGCATTGGTTCGCGAGATCATCAGATGTGCTACGTGACCGTGACAGTGGTTCCAGTGGGCATGTAAAATAGAGGGTGGATAAACATAAAATATCAACCTGTACCTCTATAGGCCAGGGGCGCCTAGTCTTTTGGCCAATTAGATGAGGTTTTAGCAGTTGTCGTCTTCATGAGACCTGTGCGGAATCCTCCTAGCTATTTAGTGAATCCAACCGTCGGCCTTCAGGGTTTGTCAAACGCCCATGAGTGAAGGATTAGTGAAAATTACTGAAGAATGAAAACGAGCAGAAAAATGGCTGTATGGAAATTACTTACTCCCTTGAAAAAGGCGCCCTTCTACTGGAGGTCTTAGAAGCAGTTTTCTCGCTTTGTCACTTCTAGGAACATCTCTTCCAAGTTCTTCTAGCTTCATGATGAGATCAACGACGTGCGCATTGGAGCAATCCAACTCCTGGTGTCAAGGGTCAAAGTATAGTGTTCGTGTGAAAGTTGCAAGTTGCAAAATCATTCTCAAAATGGTGACTGCACCTCTGCAAGCTAGGGGCGCCCTTTGCTTTTGAGGGTCTTAACTCAGCTTTCAGATGCCTTACATATAGTCATTAGTTGCATAATTCTTCTAGCTACACGATGGATCTATTATCCAGTCGACGGGAGCCATCATTCACCGGCAACAATAGTTTGAAGCGCGAGATGGAAAAACGGAGAAATGGCTGTCTGGAGACCTATACATCAATTTAATAAAAGGTGACTTTTATTTTGAGGCATCAAACATGGTTTTTAGCACTTGCAACTTCCAACAGACATTTCATCTCAATGATTCTGGCTTTGTGGTGGATGTCAAAACTCAGTTCTAGCATCAACCAAGCACCCAAAAATCAAAGCTCAACAGAGGCAATCGTGACTTTTTCAATGAGCTACAAAGTAGGAAGTTAGCTAAAAATCTCAACTTTTGCTAGGGGATGCCTGGAGAGTCAAACTTAGACTTTTCAGAATCAGTAAAATATTCTAAGCGAACCCAGTTGGAGAGATTTCAGTTAAATCAATAAAATAATATTAAATTTTCAGTTCCAGCATGCCAGCTTTAATGGGGCGATTTTTCTCAATATTTTAATATTGGCGCCCATTTTGATATTAATTTGCAAATTCGTGTGTGGAGAGGAACTGAATATTTTAATATTTTTTAATATTCTGTGACTCCGAGTTAGTCTTAGTTGAACAAAGTGGGGTCCAATCAAATGATTTCTTTTGAAATCAAGGTTTATTCTTGCAGTTGGCGCCTTTAAGCTACAAATTTCTCTATTTATTCAAGATGGCATTCTTTTTCTCTCACAACAGTTGAAGAGAAAGCGAATTTCTTCCTTGAGAAAGCAAATTTCTTCCTTGAGCAAGCGAATTTCTTCAACAATCAACATCCAAAGGCATCACAGATATTGTTTTTTAGATTTCCTTGCAGAAACAGGTCCAGATTAATCAACAAACTTTAGACAACATGGCGATTTTAGTAGAAGCAGAGCATAAAAACTTCTATCTTCTATCCTAAATTCTTCTATTCTCGTCTTAGGTTTTCTTCGCATGTCCAAGATTTGGCGACTTTTGACAAAATTGATCATGTTGGTTGGTTGTGCATGGCTTCCTCTATAAAACCCATGTGTTAGAATTTTTCAGGAAAATTTGCTCCAGAGCTTCAATTCTTGAAGCTTTGATTTTCTCAACTGAAATTCCTTTGCATGGTGGATTAGAAGTCAATATTTTTCAAATCTGACGTTGTGGGTTGTCTTAGAATCGTCTTCTCGACAAAACCCATATTTAAGATTTTCTCGAAAAAATTGCCCCTGCAACCCCTGCTGCCCTCAGTTGCTTTTTTTGGAAAAACTTTTGCATGTTAAGCTAAACGGTGCTTTTTCGCAATTTTGACATTGTGGGATGTCTTAGAATCATTTTCTACACAAAACCCATGTCTTAGAATTTTTGGGGAAAATTGCCCTCTGACAAGGTATTTTTAGCCTCATTAGATGACTTTTAGCTTTCCGGAGAAAGTTGTCAGAGCATAGTTGAGTTTACAGTCAACAGGCGAGTTTTTCAGAATGCAGTACACACAGATTGAATTCAAGACTAAGTCAGTCTTGACTCATGACTTCATCGGAACGGTTGGCACAGATTTGCATAAGGTGCTTCCAAAAGCTATTTTGGATCCGATTAAGATAAATAATGCAATACTTCTAAACATCCAAGAATCCGGGTTGCTAGAGGCGACTTCACTCCCTATTTCAGTTCAATGCATAGAATTCGTGATGTCTTGTGTCAAGCATTACAATTCTACTACTCGCGAAATTCAATCAGCAGATGGACGGGTGATTTGCAGTCTCAAGCCCCAAGACATCGAAAGGTGTTTTGGTATTACTCAACATCCGAATAGTCTGGTCATTACCATGGATTAGTGTGAGAGATAATTCAATGTTGATAAGGACGTGTGTGAAAGCAAAATGGCAGAAAGGTGGTTAAAACAAAAGAAAACTAAATTGCCACACAATGTGGGTTCCGGAGAGTACTGTTGTGACCTTTTCACACATCGCCCCATTCGAGATGGGGACCCCCTAATTTTTGCTCCGTTCCGGTCTTTTGGCTTGGGTTTTCTTCTCTCTCTCGCTCTGTCTCTTTTCTGGTGTCCGTCTTTCGGGGGGTTGTGTCCGTCATTGAGCTTAAACGCGAAATATTGGCCAAGTCTAAAATTAGGGTTTCATCGTTTCTGGCCAATTCAAGGTCGAGTAAAGTGAGAAAATTGAAAATTGAACTTAATATTGTTGTCAGCAGACATCCAGCGAGTTTCGATGAAGTTTCATCCAGTTCAAGGTACTTACTATTTTAGTAAGTCGCGCTATTGGAGGCAATTTGTCGGCTATTTTGAGATTAGATCATCACCGCTTTGCGTTAGTGTACGGTACATGCATGCCAAATTTTGAGCAAAGCGGGCCGACTTACTATTTTAGCGATCCAGGCTTCCAGGGAGCTAATTTGAAGTCGCGGATCACGAGAGTTTTTCTTGCATGTCTGCATATTTCCTTAAGGTTTTGAGACCTTATAGCGATATAACATGCAAGTCGAGATGACCACTTTGAGTCCGGCCTTAGAGGCTATTTTAGAGTTTGCATGTAGGACTTTTCTTTGCATGTCGGGTGATTCGATGGGTTCGAGAGCTTGGCGATGGTGCTTGACATCTGAAGCGAGGATTCTCACTCGATAGGAACTTGCTATTTTTAGCGAGGTGTGTCCGGCGGTAGCTTCCAATGATTCGGGATCCGAGTACGTCCTTGATCGCATGGCTTGAGCAAAAGCGAGATCTTTTGATCATATACAATGCAAATTAGGAGTTTCAACCGGGCCTAAAAATAGGCATCAAAGTCAAAATCTTAGCCGTGTAAACCATAGCGATCAGTTCTTCAAGCTATCTGGCGGTGAAATTTCAAGTCAAGCGGAGCACTTACTATTTATAGTAGTCAAATTAGCGATGCTAAAATATAGTAAATGTTTGCGTAAAATTCGATTGAAATGACCGACAAGTCATGTTGAGGATCGCCTCATCAAATTTCAACTCGATCCGGGCTTAGGGCTATCGAAACATGGGATTACACTATTTATAATGAAGCCACCTTGACTTGAGGCTAAAATAAGCGGAGGCGACTAAAGGTGGCAATACCGACAAGTTGATAAATTCATGAGGATGCTATGTTTAAAATTTCAGGCCATTCCAAGCTTCAGAAGTCCAAATTCAGAGAATTTACTATAAATAGCAGGGCACGTAGGCTGGCGAGGATGATGAAAAATTTGTCTAAGTCTGGAACTTCGTCTGGCAGGCATGGAAAAATCCGCCCATCTCAGCTAGAGGCATGAAAAATTTCTAAGTGTGAGTTTATCCACCACCCAGGGCAAAATGCGCCCAAGGCAGGAAAGTCAAAGAGAGTCAAAGGTTTTCGTCCTGCTCAGGGGTCCAAATGCGCCCAAGGAAAAAGAGGGAAAAAGCTTAAAAAGTTTCTAAGGCATGAAAATCCGCCTCACACATCAAAATGCGCCCAAGGAAAAAGCATGGAAATGCGCCCAGAATTCAAGGTGGTCAAAGCAAAGTCAAACATGAAAATCCGTCTCAAACATGAAAATGCGCCCAAGGTTGATGTTTATCCTTCTCATGCATCAAAATGCGCCCAAGGTGGAATAAAGTCAACAAGTCAAAGGAAGTTCGTCCTCCTCAAGGGGCAAAATGCGCCCAAACTTGTCCATGTGAAGACAAAATTTTGGAAGGTGAAGGGTCACCCAAAGATGTTGGAGATTTCATCCTTCACAAGTATGGAAATGCGCCCAACTTGCAAGCTTGTCCTCCTCACCCTCCTAAATGCGCCCAAATGAGCTCACATGAAGACAAAAAACGGAAGTTGAAAAGTCACATGAAGGCATTTGCAAGTTCGTCCTCCTCCTACAAGGAAATGCGCCCATGTTTAGATGGTAAATGGTAAATACAAGTGGTAAATAAGGTGAAAAATGTTACCTAGCGTGGTAAAAGGTGGACGTTATCCTCCTCTACACTAAGAATGCGCCCAAGGTGGTGGGCCTTGGTGAAAACTTTGCTAGAAGTGTGCGCCTAGGGAGTTATAAGGCGTTGGAATTTCCTAAGGCGTGGAAAATATTTGAAGGGGTTAAGAATAAAATGCTAAGTGAAGTGTGCGCCTGTGAGTAAGGGAGTTATAAGGTGTTAGAAATATCTTGAAGGCGTTGAAATATTTTCTAAGTGTTAAAAAATTATCTAAGGCGTTGGGCTTTTAAATGAATTTTTTATTTTCCAAGTGTGAAGTGATACGGGATGAAGTGAGAATAAAATGTACAAGGCGTGCCGGGAATGAGTAAATTCCTCCAAACGAAGTTGATAAAAAAATTCCTCTCCACTGGCAATCAAAATTTTCTAAGGCAAGTTCTCAAAATGCAAAGAGATGATTTAAATATTTTCTAAGGCAAATTTTATTTTCCTTGGAAAATACGCCTAGAGCTCCAAGTTGATGAAATTTCTCAGAGCACGAGCAACTTTTCTCAGTGATAAATCCAGAGACAATGATAATTCAAGTTCTTCAAAATTTTCAAGAAGTCAGAGCAACACAGAGTGATCGCAAGCGAAGAATGAATTTAAATGATGGAAATAATATTTTTCTAAGGTTCAAAATTGAAAAAATTAAATGAACCCGTTCGTTGGGCACCCATCGATTCGAGGCGTTCTGAAGAAAATTTGCTTCTGGGTACTGAATATTTGTGATGATGAATGGATTTCCAAGTCTTCTGAGCTTCGCCGACACTTTTTCAGTGAAGAATTTGATCAGTGCTCGAATGGTGAATTTTCCTAAGGGAAAAATTTTAAATTTTCTAAGGCAAATTTGAATAAAATAAGTTTTCAAGATGAATTTTCTTCGAATGATGAATCTGAAGGGAGTTGCCTAGATAAGTTTGTTTAAATTCTTCGAAGATGAATTTTCCAGAGCAGATGATGAAGTTAAAATTTCGAATTCAAGTGACAGAGCTCCGGCTGGTGGATTCAAAAATGGTGAATTTAAATTTAATTTTCGAAAGTAAAATCCAAAACGCCAGTCAAAGTCAAGTTTCTAGAAGAATAATATTCCCGACGACTGGAGACAAGTGTCAGAAGCACCAGAGAGGGAAAATTCGAATTCTTGAAGTGGAGTAGTGGAGTTTAATTGCACTGGCTAAAATTAACTTCTTCTAGAATTCGAGTTTTAGCTATAAAATGGAGAAGTTCTTCACTCATTTTCACAGCTGGAGAAGTCGAACTTGCTCTGAGAGTGAAGTATTGCAGTGAACTGTTGCTTGGAGAATTTAAAATCTGAATGTAGAGGAAGGACGCCTTAAGTTGCTGAGGCTTGAAAGAATTTGAATTTTGCTGAGAAGTGCAAGTTTGCTGAGGAGGCGCACTTGGGAGTTGATTAAATTTGTGCTGAGAGAAGTATGCCTTAAGTTGCTGATTAAGGAAGTTGCTAGCTGCTGAAGAGGTACGCCACTAAGGGAGTGTTTGCTGAAGATCATAGTTGCTTGAGAAGGTACGGCTTTGAGGCTGAAATCTGATTTGTTAAGTAGAGTTGAAAGGAACGCCTTGTATTGAGTAAAATAGCTGAGAACTCAAAAGTACGGATTTGCTGATTGCTGATACAAAGACATAGAAATTAAAATTGCTGATTGCTGGTTTGAAGTGCAAAGTTAAGAAGTTCAATTTGCTGATTGCTGGTTGTAGAGTGAAGTCATCAAGGTTCACTTAGAAATCTGTTCTAAGTGTTGGAATTCGAATTTATTCAAGAGAAGAAGCTGAGGTTTGCAAACACGAAAGATATTGCAGCTTCTAGAATTCAACTGCAGCCCCTATATCATGTATCGTTTTATTAAATTTAATTGCTGATGAATGTTTGTTATGTTGCAGATGGCTGAAGCGAGGACAACCGGAAAGGACAATGGCGCCTCGAGACAGGCTGTGATCAAGAAGCTCAGCAAAACATTCATGCCGGAGACGAAGTTTATTTCAAAGCTGGGCAAGTTGACAGATACGATCCTGGGCTCTGTCAACCTGGAAACATTCAAGAACAGGCTGTTTGGGATTGGAAGTCATCGGGCTTCGGTCACTTCGCACAACATCGTCCGAAGTGGATTATATGCAGCTGCTGGTTTTCCGCCAGCTATTCAGTGTTCGGAGTTGATTATGGAGTGCGCCAACTGTTACGAGAAAGAACACCGGTCGATCACGTCACCAGATGGCCAAGTACTTACCAATCTCACTCCGGCAGCCATTGGTGAAGCTTCGGGATCGATTACCGCGAAACATGATTTACAAGTCCAGGGAGCGAGCGGAGCGGATGTATGCTTCTGCTTTTGAACGGTGCATGGATACAATTAATACCTACTGGATGAGCACTCCAAAGCCTTCTCGAACGAAGTTTCCCAAGCAGATCATAGCAGAGGACCTGAAACAAGAATATTGTGATCTTATCATGTTGCTGAGCAGGGTTGGTGGTTGCCCACAGTCTTACATTTTTGAGCCTTGGATGTTTTATTACATCAACCTGGTGTTAGAGGGCAAGGATTATGTCAATTGGGCTGAGATGATTAGTGATAATATACATGAGCAGATCCTGAGCTTGCGGAGGACTAAAACGTTTTACATGAGCTCCTATCTCATTTATATGTTGGCACGGATGACGAGGTACAGAGGAATTTCTTACAAGGAACCCATCGGTTGTGGCTCTCATCAATTCAAAATCCATGAGGCATGTACACAGTTGCACCTGTCGAGCACAACTTACTACAAGCGTGTCAACGATTCATTCACCATGTACATCACGAGGCTGCTTCAGGAGAGGTTACAGTGCAGAATCTCTAGAAATGCCCAGGAGCTAATTGAAAGGTATGGGTGCTGGTTTATACAGTTTCCAAGATTTTCATACGTTAGGCTGCAAGGATTTTCTTCATACCCTTATAGGCTGCCTAAGTACCCAACAGATAAGATAATAATGCTAGAGATATCCAGACAATTGCTTGCCTTTGACAAAATCCAAAAGAAGAAGAAGAAAGGAGGGATAGAGTTTCCAATTGTGATGGGTAACTCGGATGAGGTGTGTCCTTGATAAATGACTGAGAGTGAGCTTAGGTTTATCACTTCTACCATTATCATCACGAGCCGACAACACTATGACCCGCACCATAACATCAATTGGAGTCACATCGGAGGAAATTCAAACATAAGGCCACCATTGAGGATTATTGGGGAGAACGTCACGGAGTTGATGAGATTAGTGAGGAAAGAGATATTTCTCTAGGTTGCGATTATACGATCGAGGGAGTGTGAAATTAGTTCGATTAGGGACGAATTCGGCGAAGATATGGATGTAGTCCACCCAGACTATGCAGCTGTTCGGGACACTCCACTTCCGCCTATTGATTGGTCAGAGCCTGAGGTTGCTGATTTGGATACTCTATCCATCCCGATTATGACATTCACCAGGGCATGGGTTGATAGAAAGGTGAAGCAGTTGAAAAGTAGGAGTCAATTGCTGACTTACAACGATGGGAGATCACCGGGGCGCCCACCACGGGAAGAAAGGCGGATCTGGGGGACCCGAGTCGAAAAGAATTAGTTCAGCCCGAGCCTCCCGCAGAATTACAGTGTACCTTTGGAGACCGTTCTCCAAGCATCACAGGAAGTGTCTTTGTTTTCTTGATCGAGAGAATTGCAATAGATGGAGTACCCGGTAGTCTGAGGATGATAATGATACATTACCTCCGCAGTCCCGATTGGCAGTGCCAATGTACCTGTTAGGATTGATCAGCAGGATGATGAGGGGACCATTACTGACCCTCAATTTCAGCAGGAGATAGAGGCGGCCATGAATGATGGCGATGATGATATAGTGTCAGGTGACACTCAGCCACTTGAGGACGATGAGCCTCGCCAGAATGAAGAAGAAGTTGAACAGGTTAGAGAGGTCGAGGCACAGGAGCAGCAGCCCTTCGATATACTGTATGAGGTGCCCGATTGGCTAAAGGATAGAATGAGAAGAAGCCCGAGTGAGGAGATTGATCCAGCAGTTGAGATGGAAGAATTTTTGAATCGGATCGGTGCTCCTCCACCGAAGAAGAAGGCAAGAAAATTTGAAGATCTCCGCTGATGAGGATGGCTCGTACTCTTCCGTTGCTGTCCCGAATTAAGTGTGGCCCAGGAATAGGCAGTTCAGGGAGTATGTGAGTCACCCCACTCTGGGTGGGGCCTCACGTTACTTTCCGAGGATTGTTGAGGAGTGTGATAACTCCTTCCTTGCCCTCAAGGATAGATTATTCAAGAAAGAAGAGTATAAAGTTGAAAGCGAGAACACAAGGCGTTAGTTGGATACGTTCAGCAGTTGTCTCATTCTCGAGGGCAGGATGTACCAGTGATAGAGCCTCCAGCGGATATTCCTAGAGAGTCGATCAGTGGCTTAGTAGAGTTGGGGAGGATGGCACAGGAGGCAGATAAATGGGTCACAGGAGTTCGTACTGAGACAGAGAAGTTTATGGAGGACCTTGCCTCTGCCTTTCAGCAGGCCTCTTCTATTTTGGCACGGATGGATGCGGTGGATCATGCTTGGGGCGATGCTTCCATCTATCAGAGTAAGGTGATCCAGCGTCTTGAAGTGTTGAGGCATGTGCCATTGCAGTTGCTGATTGATGGAGGTGTATCGTGGTAGATGTAATTTCTCTCAGTGGTATTCTTGACTATCAGGCGTGGCCTTCGATGCAAAACCTGGTAGTTAGCCCGAGGTACATAGAGGCTATAGCCAATATCATAGATAGGTGGAGAACACCTTTGAAGAATGACCATATTATTTGCTAGAAATTTTGAATCCAGGATGAAATAAGTTTTGATAATTTGAGGGTTTCTTGGTTCCCTTCTTGAGATGTTAAGACCTTTATGCGGGATGACTTTGAGAATCTGCACCATTTCTCCACTGATCGAGAACCACTTGAGGACTTCGTTAGGCTGCTTGGAGAAAATCTTGTACAAGGCATGAAGCATTGATCCGCAGTGTTAGAGTTTAGGTTGGATTGTGTTCCACTTGGAATTTGATTCGGGGAGGAGTTGAGCCCGTGCCAGATTTGTTGGGTTCGAGAGCCAATGGGAACACCTCTTGGGCGAGATCTTCTAGAAATTTGAATATGGAGCATTTATTGCATTTACTATTTTTAGGGAGTGAGTGGAATCTTTGATTCATTTAATGTACCCTCCCTATTAGTTGATTTTAGGAGTTAGGTGAGGTAGCAGCGCGATTACGGCCCCTCTATTAGTGCCAACCTAAGTCTTTTCAGGACTTGACATTTAGCAGCTATAAAAGGGGGAGTCCCCCTCATTTGTAATTCATTAGAATTAGAAATTAGAGATCAGAGATTAGATCAGAGCTAGAATTGAGATAGAGTTAGAGCTAGATTGTAGAGCATTTTTGCATAATTTGGAGAAGAGAGAAAGTTTTCCCTTTGAAAACTTTCGAAGAGATTGTTGTGTAACACATTTTATGATAATAGATCTTTTCATTGATGATGGAATTCGTCTTGTCATGAAATGCTAGCAAGGTTTCTTCTTCCTTTCGTATCCAAGTAGCTTAGTTCATGCAAAGTAGCTTACTTTGGTGTGTGGTGTTTTATTGAGATAGCTTCGTTTTATTCCATACCACTAGCGGCTTGTTGATGATAAGTCCGCCTTGCGTGGTCAAGTGGACATTATCTTGTGTTTAACCGGTTGGCCGGTTTTACATACTTATATGCGTTGATACGATGGTGTATGTATGTCAAAGGCTATAAGCGAATACCTTTGCTATCCTTTGAAAGTTACCAGATTTTTCTTGAAGTGCAATGGAAGCGGAGGCTAGTGAAATCGAAGTTGAAGATCTATTAAGCGAAATACATACCTGCATTTAGAATGGAGTACTATAGTTTCTTAGGCGCCCACCCTTTTGCTTTCCGCACTTCGATTAGTTTTAGGAAAAGAACCACATTGCCGTCATGCGTGAGAATCCCCTTCAAAATCATACATTAGGCTGCTAAGCTGCCAAAGAAATGCGGACAATTGTGTAAAGTCCCTCGTCACGAACGGTAATACACATCAACAAATTTGGGTCTATTCGCACTTAAGGAACCTTGGAGTTGAACATGCGAACTTTCTCGCAATCTTAGCGCATGGAATACTTTGATCAAGAGAGAACGGAGTAGCCCAAACTATTTTGTTCTTCGGCTGATTGGTGAGGTCACAAAAATCGCATCAACAAGTACAAGGATGAGTATGCGATTTTGATCACTCTTCTCAATCATGTTTCCGCTCATGCAGATGCTAATAAATTCCAGCCTTGGATGTACTACATCATTGCTCAAATCATTTCCAAGCGAGAGCATTATGACAAGGCATCTCTAATCAGTGACGTTCTCCACAAGCAAATTACCGATTTCCTAGTTGCCCACCAATTTCATATGTGTTCATATCTCGTATACTTGATTGCCTACCAGGGTTAGTTTAGAGGATTGAACACAGTGGGGACTCTCAGTGTACAAAAGGTTTATCAATAATACGACCAACTTGAGTTCACAAAGTCCGAGCGACATTTCAAGCGTGTGCAAGAAGCATTCTTGATGTACACAGTGAGGAACCTAGACTCGGAATTGCATGTTCGTATCTCAGTGGTTGCCAGAGCAGCAATGGTAGAATGGGCAGACTAGTTCATTCAGTTCCCTACTTACACCTACATTTGCGTCTACGGATATATAGGAAATCTAGCTATGCTACCTCGCTATCCTTCATATAGGACAGTTTTCATGGAGTTCCTGAGGCAATTATATGATGTTCATTTACGTTTGCGCCACAAGCGTAAGCTAGCTGCCAACTTTCCAATGCAAATGGGAATCTACTGGTGTAGGACAGAAGTTGATGCCAAGGCTGCAGGACAGGAGTTAGAAAAGTATAATCTCAAATACCTTGTTGAGGCATGCACATATGACCCTTGGGGTTATTATTCAGCATGCCTTGGCGGTCGCCCTTACCACAAGCCTACTATGGAGGATTATTGGGTTAACTGTGAGGATGATTTTGAGGTGGCTGACATAGTTATAGCAGGTTCTCCCTCTCACAGATTTCTGTTTTCATATCAGAGGATGTGGGAGGATTGTCAAATGATGATGGGGATGTACTTCCTCAATTCTTCAGAGAACAGGTTGATACGCAGCCACTTCCAGTTGTCGATTGGTTTGCCAAAGAATACTCATTTGTGAAAGAGAGATTGAGTAGAGTCATTCAGAACAACATACTCTACCTTGATAGCAAGAAGACAAGGAGGGAAGTCATGCCAAGTACAGAGCCGCCATCGGTGGATGTTTCACTACCATACTCGTCAAAACCAAAAGAAAAGAAAAGGAGTAACCCTCCTAAAAAGAACAAAGTGCCTAACAATTCAAAAGGGAAGGCACTTGTTATAGAAATGCATGTGGAGCCAGCCGTGAATACAGTTCGAAGCATACCAGAGCCTGAGGTTCAGCCTCCCATGCCATCACCTACAACACAATAGTCTTCAGTTCTAGTTCACATTGATTTGGACCTAGACTCGCCACCGCGTAGTGATACCTCTACACATTCACACTCATTAGAGCTTCCTATGACTAGCACAAACCCTTCCAGTGGGATTAGTCGAGACTCGTCTTGGCTTGAGAATCAGCTAGGTAGGAAGAGGAGGTAGCCATCTTACATTCTTGATCACTCAGATTTTGATCATGTCTACCAGGATGCGCTAGATAGAAGAATCAAGAAGCAGGTTCATGTTGAGAGGAACGCTGACAAGGAGATCATCATAGAAACCGTTGCACCTCCAGAGGGTAAGAGCTTGAACGAGATAGAAGTTGAAGACTTCGATGTGATAAAGGTCAACCTTGGTAGAAGTACACGCCAGACAGGGGTTGATTTCCTTTAGGTTGCAACGGATAGCATAAAGGATAGGGTGATAAAAGACGAAGAAGACAAGGCAGCCCTCAAGGATGAAATCCAACAGCTTCGTCAGTATATATCTAACCTCGTGCATAGAACGGAAAATGTTATCGCTTCACTCCCACAAATGCTAGAGCCTCCAACAGAGCAGAATCAGCTTAATCAGTTGGTTGTATATGGGAAGCGTTTGGTAGATTGGGAGGAAGAGTTTGTCACCAGGGGCTGCTTTGTAATCACAGAGTTATATCAGTTGAGGTACAATGCCTACGAACTCCGTCTACGCATCCAGGATGAGGAGCGAGACTTGGCGATTGATAGACCCAAAGATGAAATCGCGATCTCTCACCTGAGGATGGCATACGACTCAGTCACTGATGAAGAAGATAAAGAAGCCATTTTTACTTGGAGGACACAGTTGATCTTCAAGGCAAAAATACAGGATACAATGGCTTTAGAGTTGGTCGAGAACAGAGAACACGTGACTAGTGCACTTCGGTACGTGAGAACTTTTGTGTCCTGAGTTCCTTGCCAATATCAGCGCAAGGGTGGTGAGTACGTCGAGCTTACTGATGTTTAGTCAGAGTTGCAGGTGCTCATCCATGGTGTTTTCAGTGGGGATTCCATTGGTTGTAAGTTAGATCAACTTACCGTCATGTCAGCGTTATTTGATGAGGCAGTGAAAAGTAGAGGAGAACTTCAGAGCCAGATCACAAGCGATGAGGAGATGCTGCGGAGACACAGTGTGCTACGACAGAGTATCAGTGCTCCAGATGGTGATGCAGTCAACAACCTCGTGGAGGGGTTACTTGCTCGAGATCATGGCCAGTGAACTCCAAGTCCCACCTTTCAGGATAGACATCAGACATAGTGGTTAACTTGATGCTTCTTTCCGAGTTAGCTTGTTGTTCCACCTTTCATGCTATGTCTATTTTGGAATCATCAATGTATAGTTGAGTTTTCACTTTGTTTTCATTTCAATAAGGATGTGCATGCTTGCACATGTCCATTTAGATTAGCCTTATTTCGGTTAATTGATGGTAGTTTTCCAGTTAATTGTATAGTTTCCTTTATTAGGGTTTAGGAATAAAATCTTGCATGCTTGCAAGAATGTAGTTGACTCAAGGTGATTTTAGGGTTCCCTACACCTTTAATGTCTATAAATAAGAGCTCTTTGCTCATTTGTAATTAAATTTTGCACGCGATAGTAATATATGCTACGCCACCTTGCCTGAATGTTATTATTGTGGTATTTGTTCATCTTAGTTAAATGGAGTGGCTAGTTTGATTGTTTATTGTATGCATGTCTCGCCAATGCAATTTGCTGTCCTAGTTGGCTTTCTTCTGTTATGTTTAATAGTTGTTCTTTCAATCTATGCCTCGGATAGGGGTTCCTCCTCGGAAATTTGGAAAGAAGAATTATTGTTTTAAGTGTTGTGCCTAATAGACTTTATTTCAGCCTACGCCTTGGATATGGGGTCCCTCCTCATTGGAAATCCTGTTGTGAAGTTTATCGTAAAGACATTCCTGCTCCTTTTTCCTCATGCTCTGATTTCTTGAGGAGATTTGATAGATTAAAGCGTTTAGTTCAGTTGTAGTTAGAGATTTGCGAAACCAGAAAATCCTTAGCTGCAACGTTCTTGGTTTTCTTAACCTTGTGCCTCTTCCAGTTGAGACAAAAAGATAGGAGTTAGATTACTTTACTTTTTCACGCAAATAAGCATAAGAGGGAGTTTCCCCTTCTAATTTGTAGAGCAGTCATTACACACTATGTATAGCTGTCTGTACCAACTCGCACTCTAGAGGTGCTAGTTGTTACACCAACAAACACTAATCTTGGACAAAAAATTCCTTCTTGACATCAATGACAACATTTGCAACAGGCCTTCCTTCCTTGTTCAACACAATTTGATCAAGATCACAATACTCACAAATGGTGAGTATTATATGTCTCAAAATACAATTCTTTCCGATCAACTTTTGAGAGTTAAGAAAAAACGTCTTGATTCCAACCATTTCAGGTCACTACACTACACCAGACTTTGGGTTTGCAAAAACAATTAAATTTGGAGATCTGTTAGAGATGGAACAAAACCACTTCATAGAGATATTTTAGATTCCACTAGATACAATGTTGCAAGTTTTCAGGAAAAAAATCATTATGGTTTGAAAGATATTAAATTAATAATATCTTTTTAGGTAAATTACCATAATAATTAAAACTAGAGATTTATTAATGCTGGAGAAAAACAAATTTACAAGGATGTATAATAATTATGACATTTAATGTGGCAAAGTTTCAGAGGAAAATATCCTACCAGTCAAAAGTTATGGAATTAATCCTCTTCAGGCTTATTAAAGGCATATTTTTTTAACAAATTTTATAAATTTTATTTAAAACATTATAAAATTATAGAATTAAAAACATAAACCAGAAATTCTTGCTCTATATATGTATAACATTTGTAGGACTTTATATAAAACTTCAAAATTAAATTAAATATCTAAAACTTGAAAACGGCCTTCTTTTCCATGCCCTTCTCTTGCTGATTCAACAGCCTCCTCTTTGTGAGTAGCTACAGATAGCATCTCCTCCTGCAGTGTGCCCTTTTCCTTTAGCAAAGGAGTTCCTCTTGCTTTTGTAGATATAGATGTTGCATTGAATGTTTACTTGCTACGCCCTTCTGATAAATGATTGCTGTTCCATTATTGCCAGCATCAAATGCATTTATTCTTCATTCAACAACAAACTAAATGTATTCACTAATGCTTTCCTTCTTTAGATCCAAACAACAAACTCTCTCCCCTAATATGCTTTTTAAAATGATGATAGCTCTAATACCATATTAATTATTATATTTTTCAAATTTTGAGCTGTGGAATATTATGTTTCATAGAGGTTGATTAAATAAGTCTGAGAAAATGAACTACTTCCTAAAAATAAGGATCCTCATGACAAATAAACGTATATGTACAACAATGTGCTAGTGATACACAAGAATAACTAAACTAAAAACCTATAGCTCTACAATGGTAACAACATGTATCCATTGCATATATTATAACTATGACAAAGCTACATTAATCTAATAATTACCACATCATGGAACAAGATAAATACATTCAAAAAAATCCATGTACCTCTCCATTATTGGCCTCTATTGGTTTATACTTGTAATCTAGTGCAATAAGGCACACATTAAGCTTATCTAGCACAAATAGTCATACCACAGTATGGTGCCAATAAGCACAAATATACTCATTCAAGACAAACATATCTAATAGAATCTCACAAGTCACAACATAATAATCACACTGCAATACTAATTCTCTACTCAAATGTATAATCAAAATGATACATAAATAGCACGATCAAATCACAAATAATCACCATCAATTAACATAGACAATCCTAAATCATCAAATGAAAGTAACTGACATCACATAATCAAAATAGAAATAGTGAAACT